>KV005041.1:134559-155078 GCA_001598015.1 Dorcoceras hygrometricum
ACCCCCCCAACCCCACACCACCACCACCATCATCACCACACTAAAATAATTTAAAACAATACCAATAAATAAATCCACCATACCAAGTTATTGTAGTTCGCTTGATGTACATGTGAATTAGTAAACAAAAAGTTGGAAATAATGAGACAAAGAAAGGCATGCCATTTCATGTAAACATTATGATGATGCTCAATTGAATACTAGCAGACTAGACCTGAAATTCCATCTGAATTGGAGGTCGTGTCCATGACTTCTTTTCAGTCATTGTAGAAATTAGCTCCACTTCAGCACTCAAAGTTGGCTCAGTTTGTCCAGGAAATTTTCTTATCCTGTGGAATAAATACGCCCATGCTTCAATTCTACTTCATCATAGCAGTGAAAGCTAGGTGTGATTGATTAGGCATCAAATCAATATTCAAGAGCACTTTTGAAGAAATATAATTTATTTCTCATATTAGTGGATATAATAAAAGAAAATCCAAATGAAATTGGTATCTGCACAACAAAGTAAAAAAGAGAATGAAAATAAAATCATGCCCTCCCTCATCATGTAAATAAAACATTCCAAAAATTAGAAGAAACAAAAAGCATTACATCGAAACTAAAATGCTTAAAAATCAACTTTTATGTTGGCTTTCCGGATTTGAGCTACTCAAAGCGCACTGGGGTTGAATCAGGTAAGGGGGTACGTGCTATTTGGCTATATCTCATTTATAATATTCTTCAAAATAATATCAAGAAATCTTCACAGAAAAAAATCATTTAGACTGCTGGGAAGTTTTTGAATGATGTCCATATACAGGAATGATTCCAAAAACTTCAGTATTGAACTAAGGCTAACTTCAATGTATAACTAAGGCAATAAAATGGGCTGTGTGCAAATGCGTCGGAGGGTTCAACAGAGATAATGGAGAAAAAATGACACAATGCTTCATTCAAATAAACATATCGAACACTTACTTCCAAACCAAGCAGTCAATGGAAGGATTGTACTTTGCTCGGCCAGAAGTCACCTGAAAACTTGTTTTTGCTGTCTGTTTTGGCACGGGTATCTTAACAACCACTCCAAGTGCGAACATTTTTGCCCCAAAAACACTTTTTACCTATGATGATGCACAAACAATAATATTGTTGTCAGTTAATTGCAGTCATCTGCAACAGAAAATTAGATGACCAACCTTCACATTCACTTCCATACGTGTCCGGCCCAATTCCTTGATCGTTGGCAATACCCGGAATGGGAGATTAACCCCCTCTGTGATACGGTATCTATAGCAAAAAATGCATTTACACTTGAATGTAAGGCATCTCAATAGAACATGTAGAAGTGTCAAGCATTTATTAATAGGTATCCACATGTGTGCTTATAATATAAACTATCACAAAAGAGTGATAACTGACCAATCACAAAGGTTATATGATTCCAAAAGGAAACGAATAAAATGTCTCTGTTGGACGTTTTGCAATACTCATGCTTGATGGATACAAAATTTATCAACGTAAAACTCAATAGCCAAACTCCCACGAAGTTTTTCTAAAGAATTTTATACGGGAGTCCATGTATTTGTTGGATAAGAGCAGTTCAGTGTGTAAATTTTATAACCAAAGACTGCAAAAAGAGAAGAATAAGAAGTTACAATCAAACATCAACTTACTTCATCAATTCAAATTCACCATCTGGAGGAACAAAGCTAACAGTCTTTTCAGAATTGAATCTTGTCAAGTTCACACATTGATGGAATGTAACGTCATCAAGCTCAATAGTTTTTCCACTGCAAAGAATGGAATGAACAAAAATGATACAGAGTAAACTAAGAAAGGGAGAACCAAATACAAGCACATCCAAGCAAAAACAATTGAAATTATCAAACTCAATAGTTTTTCCGCCTGAAAGAATGGAAATAAAAGAAAATGATACATAGGAACCTGAGAGTCAGGGATAACCAAATAACAAGCACATGCAAGCAAAAGAATTGAAACAATAACAGACGATACCTATAGCGCAATTAAAATAATAGCATGAAGCAGGATCGTAGTCCTCTAATAAAATTGAGTGCTATATGGTTATAGAACAAGTATTGGGTTATGATATACACAAAAGTAATGATATGACCCTTTAGTTGAATTTCCCATCTCCATGGAGAAACACTCTGAACAAGAAGGGAGTCAAACTAAAACAAATTAAGCTATATCGAAAAAAAAGTCAATCTATGCTTTGTCAAATAAATAGAATTGCATTTAAAATTGACTGTAAAATATGCAAGTAAACAAACTATACAAGTAATTTTTTATCCAACGGGTGAAGATACATTATTCATGACCCAAAAAAGCAAGCATTCCTAAATTCTAACCAGACAAGCAAATGATTCAGTATAAATCCATGAATCTAAAAACTGAGAGCACTTTTTATCTCATAAATCTCTCCCTATTTAGAAGACCAAGGAACCGGTTTTAAACTTTGGCAAAAAAACCCGAAACACCTAGAATCCTTTCAACCTTCCAATACATCACTAAGTAGCTTGATATCAAATAAAAATGCACATTCTTATGGCCAATGCACTACAAAGTCAACAAACGCGAACAGCAACTCTTTGCAAGATATTGCAATGACTTGCACCTTGGAATAAAAGATTGACCTTGCAGAAAACATATAACTGTATGATGCTACTGACATTATAGGGCTAGAGGATCAATTCATACATGAGGTGGAATAATAAGAAGCCACCTTTTAGTAGGGCGAGACTTGAGCTGTGACTCCTTTTCAAGCCCAATTTTATCATTTAAACCCAACTTCAAATCAGGCATTCCAGAAAGAAAGCATTTCATTAGAATCTTTCCAGTCACATCACATCGTAGGACACTACCTAAAAGAACCAAATAGCAATCAGGAGTCAGTTAGACATGATTACTGAAAAATCATTTCATATCAGTCGTGAACAGACAATAAAAAATGTACCCATGACATATGTTCACAATTAATATATTATTTTACCTTTTGAAGACATCAAAAGATTAACACTTTCCACGATATCAAGAAACACCTGTCATGAACTACATATTAACCCTGCTAGTTTCAATGTACAATACAGTAGTGGGATTAGTTGGAAAGGCTACCTCATTTTTCTTGTAGACCAGACCTTCCCTTCGCCAGCCAACAGCGCCAGTAACTTGTAAAGTTGCATTTGGAACTGGTTTTTCTGTAGGCTAGTTGGTGATGAAAACAGTGCAAAACATGATAACATAAGTAACTCATAGTGCAACAGAATACTGGATAGTTGCTCAAAACTATTGTTGATGTGGATATTCAATCGCCTTTTAAGAAATTTTGGTAGAACCAGATCTAACCTTGGAAGAAAATGGGGACCGCACACCTTCTTGGGTTATGTAAAGCTTCAAAATTTCAGGCGACAGGTTTTGGGGGTAACCAAAATCCATAATCTCTGTAAGTTGCAAAAAGAAATAAAACAAACGATAACTTTTGAATCAGACTTTCAGCTCGTTTTGCGAGCATAACACTCAAATCACAATTGTTCTTTCTTCAGTTTTTGAATATGAAAAGCAGTGTCATTGCAATGGCTGCAAAAACTTGTCACGCAACTTAATCAAACAAAATCCCACTACATACAGAGATCCATAAATCAGATCAGCAACTCAGTGGATTGATATATATAAATTTATGTATCTATACGTCTATGTGTAAGTTACCGTTAGCTGAAAGTATTTACCATGCCATCCATACGAATATAATCAGATTGATGTAAAACTTCATATAATGAATAAAATTTACAGCTTTGACACATTGTGCTATGAAAACAGTACATGTGGATCGTTACACTCAATAACATTTCTTAGAGTCACCTATTTTGTATCATAGGCTACAGTTAAAAGCACATAGTACATAAACATTACTGTTGTGAAATCTGAAGATTATATCGGAAGAAAATGTATATCAGATATTCCCACAATGGCATACCATCCAGCAGTTCATAAATCAAAACAAAATTATTGCGGATGGCATCTTCATCAAAAGCCCCACCAAAATAAGATTTAAATAATGCAACTGCCTGCAGTAGATAAACAAGGCAAAAGCGTCAAACATATTAAAGAAACATCTTTAGATAAATTTGGCTCCTATGTAAAAGATGCAAAATCATAGAAATGAACACATTTAAGTGAAAGATCAACAAACACATAGGCAGTCAAAATTTATACATCATCAATCTTCACAGAACAATGACTAGATGAAAAAAGTCACTTCACATTTCAAAAAACCAAACCTAGAAATATCCAGACGAAATACAGAGATGTCTATTCCTAGACTCTCCTTGGTTTCTAAACTAGCACAATCGTGGGAAGTTCTTTTGTTTGTCGGTTTTTCTTTCACTCTCGTATAGGTGAACTTGGTTCATTCACTTCTTAGGGATAAGAAGAATCCACTGGGAAGACTGGATTAGTGGCATAGTAATCATGTTACCAACTGGGGGGCAACAAGACAGGTTCCATAACTGGCAAAGATTCTTTAAAAATCAAGTTGAACATACTACTTTACAAGAAACATGTCAAAAATCAAGGTCACAGAACATGAGCATTTTAGGATACCTCAACGACAAACTTGAATGCACAAGCAACATTTGCATTGCTGCTTACGACAATCACGATATAAACGTTGCTAATTCTCATGTAAAAGAAAGAGCAGCCACCAATCTGCCGTACAGGACACGTGCCAAGTTCCTTTGTTTGCATTATATGCGTTCTAAAAGCATCTACCATATTTCCCCTGAATAATTGTGGCATGAAAGTGAATTAAACCATATAGTGTTATGTCATAAGAAAAAATATTTCATGAATACAACCATATAAAAAAATGAATCTGACAATCAGCTGATCAAGAAACAAACAAACAGAGTAAACTAAAGAAAGATGACATTTAACGATATTCATATGCAGTGGCAAAAGGGTTAACCATTCAACTAAGATATTACCTTCACACAAGAAATGGAACATGAGTCATGCACCACTTTGAGAAAGTGATATAACAAAAATAACATGAATGGGCAAAAATTCTCTCTTCAGGATCCTACAACAACTATTGTTTACACATTGCGATTAGAATACACGATAAAGAGTTGGAGGCACCCCCAACTACATCCTAAGGGATTCGACTCACTTTCCAACCATACAGAGGCACCCCCAAATAGAAATTAAGGGAAAGTTTGGTTTAATTTGCCAACCATCTCCATATCAAGGAAATGAAAACGAAATTTCATCTTTCTTTTGCCGAACATATTTTATAACATTTACTTTTCACATTCTTTTATTATATCATATATATTCTAATTTAATAATAATAGTTTATATTTAAAAATACAAAACATCATTGGAAAAAAATTAAATTCTGTAACGTAACATCTCTCACCCAACGTACTCTTACACAACCTGATATCTAAAAAATGTATCCTACAGAGTAAAAACAGAAATTCCTAAGCATACATCACGTTAACCAATACATTTTTCAAAAAAATATTTAGGAAATATTTTCCAAGAAACACATAAAACAAATCCAAACATCAGCCAGAAGTTCTAAATTGATACTAAAATGATGTATTTACGTGAAATTTGTAAAAAAAAAAAAAACAGGTTGATTCAAGAGAATAATTGAAAAATTGTAAGCCAAATAAGGGTAATATACATCAACAAATTAGCCTTCATTTCCTTGATCTTAGTCTAACAATCTGAAGATTGGACCAATTGTGGTGACCAGAGATTGTAAACCAAAGTACAAAAGTGTTTCCAATATTTCTTTCCCAATAATTTCTTTAATTATCCTACAATGATGAATCACTGTTGATGGAATCATTGCCTTTTATGAGAACAGATAGATGAGTACGAAGAATTTGTTTCCGAGATTCAAACATCGCAGCACAAAATATTTGACAACAGTCCTGGGTGGGTCACCAGTGAGAAACTTCTATAATAAAGGTGCAATTTATGTAATTAAAAACCATGAGGAGAGGAACTTCTTAGAGGGTTCCGGTTGATCAAGGAAATGAAGAGACAAGAGGAGAGCGACTACATAAATTTCAAGCCATATTGCTTCCAGGGGAAAAAGTTTCGCATATACATCAAGAACACCAAAACTTAATGCCACAGGGTGATAGACAATGAGTAGTTTGATAATGACCACCATTTAAGAATAATGATTATCACTCTCAAACAAAAAGCTGCAAGATTAGAAGACCCTCCCCTGACCATAACGGGCTGAAGGCTAATATGAAGTTACCCCGAACAAATAAGTGTCTTTTCCCAGATGGGATACTCTCAGGTTTTCAGACACAGGTCCAACCTTCATCATCCTCGTTTTTTAGAAAAAGGATCCATGGATATTAGGGTTTCAAAACAATAATTCTTCCCGAATTCATTGTCAAGATACTTTGTAACGGATAACATTCGTAAATGAGATTTCGGAACGTAATAAAACATCAAATAATTAATATCAAAATAAACATTTCACTCAACCAATCAAGCATATACCTCGCTGTAGCTCAATTCAATTTCAAAACACATAGATAGAATACCAAAATTACGAAGCAGATATTTACTCAGAAAAAAAAAATACGGAACAGATAAACATGTAAATGCGCATATTCCCAAAGTGAGAAGGAAGGGGTGATCACAAATGATAAAGGACTGACCCGACATCGTCACGATAGAGACGATTGATGAGGACATCGCCACGAAGATTGAGGAAGTAAATAGCGGAAGCTGCCACTGGCATGTCTACAGATCCGAAGAGCTTCGATCCAACTCAGATCTATAACAAACAGACCTCCGAGCTCGACTATGTCAATAGGTAATATAATTGATTAAAAAAACCCTCGGAATTCATACACACTAAAAAAAAACGATCCGTCGGCGAAATTCCGTTACGGGGCTCCTCCCACACGTCCGCCGTTCGAGTATTCTCCGGCGATTTTGAATGAAATGTGAACTGCTGGCTCCGGGTCTGGAAGTTGCAGTCTCTGTTAGTTCGGGTTGAACAAAAATTAATGAGCCTCCCCCACAGTTGAAAATGTCTGGTCTATTCATAACTTCATATACCGTTAATTGGTCGCACCCCTCATAGATTTTACAATTCGGTTTTGGTCCTCGACAAACCAAATATGGGCCTGCGCCTTTCCTAGTGAAAGAAAAGTCCGATTATGAGTTGGGCCTCTCCAAGAAGGCCTGCTCGGCCCGATATCTTATAGACCAGTAGTTCAAGGGGTTTTAAGATAGAGTCATAACAGTATAGCCCATCTCGCTTCTCACCTAGAATAATACAGCTATTTTTTCTGATACCGATCTATTAAATGTGAATCGAGTTTAAATTGGAAGTTTCAGAAAAAAAAAATGGCTTCGCTCTAAATTTAATATGGATAATATTTGATACCTCTTTTAGTTTTGCTATGTTTGTCCGGAGCACTCGTATCACAATGGAGCGTGAGCTGGTGTAGTCAATAGCTTGGATGCTACGATCCGGGAAAATAATAGTTCGGATGGTGTGGGATCGACGGCATGGATAGTTAGGATGCACGCGATATTGACACATCATTTGGCTTATGCACTTACAATGTCATTCTTGTACTCATTGATTGATGAATTCAGGTTACTTTCTGAACTCATATCTATATCTATATCTATATATATAAAAAAGTTGAGTTGTTGCCAAAATAGGAAAGATCCCGCCAAAAATCCTTATCTAATTATAGAAAGTGGACCATTTACATTTTCTAGAAAATACTAATATTAATTATCAATTCGAATTTAATAATATAAATAATATCTCATTCTTTAATTTCTCGATTTCCAATCCAACCTTTCAGATTTCGAGATTACAATACAACCCTGCAAAAACGTTAAAATTTCGAGACAAAAATTGATTATTTTTTACCATTTAAAATTTCGAAATAATATCAATATTAACTATCTTGAATACTCAATACAACCCTGCAAAAACGTTAAAATTTCGAGATAAAAATTGATTATTTTTTACCATTTAAAATTTCGAAATAATATCAATATTAACTATCTTGAATACTCAATTTGTAAATAAATATTAACTATAATTCCAAAAACAAACTAATTATCTTTTCTGATTTGACATAGCAGAACTTATATTTTGTTATGTTAAAATTTCGAGACAAAAACTAATTATTGTTGACCATTTATAATTTCGAAAACATATAAATATTAATTACAAAACATATTAATCCTTTCTACATGTTTCAGATTATTTTTTTCCATTTAAAATTCGAAATAATATAAATATTAATATTTTGAATACTCAATTTCTAATTAAAATATTAACTATAATTACAAAACTCTCATCCTTTAAATTTCTACATGTTTGGTCTCCTTGATTTCCAATCCAACCTTTCAGGATTCGCGGCCTCCAAATTCTCTGCTTTGTGGTGAGTCTCGTGCCACCACTTGTCCAATGACATCTACGAAGCAAATCAAATAATTAACAGACATGTATAAAATTAGTCAAATCAAATTGAGTATTAACAACTATTATTAGAATACTAACCAAATGGCATAGTTTCTTCGATTTCTGCATTCTTCACATTGGTGAAAGACTTGAAATCAAACATCATCGATGGGAATGAATCGTCAAAAATTTCGCATACATGAGTTTTTGTGATAAAATTAATCTTATACTTGCTTGCTGTTGTTTTATATTTCATTCGATTTTCTGCAACGATAATATTTTTTATACGCAAACAGATGTCCTTCTTTAAGAATTGGTTTCACTCTATCCAGAACTGGTTTCTTTACAGAAACATGAATGCGATCGCCCTATGAAAAAAATCACACAGTATCAACATACTTTGCATTTCAATAAAATGTGAAACATGCTAATGTACCTCTTTGTCATGGAGAACACATTCAAGAGTGAAATCCCCACTTTTTCCATATGCAGGTAACTCATAGCATCGAACCAATCTGAGTTTGAGCGCCCATTGCATTTTTGAAGGGTTTACTTCTTTGATAAGATTAAATAGAGGAGCCATATATTTTGTGTATGAGCTAAATTTTTTCACTGCGTATGAGCTAAATTTTTTTCACAGTGTTTTCGCAGTGTTGTATTGTTGGCCCTCAATTTTGTTTTTGCAGGTTGTAGTGTTGCTTTTTATACAGGTTATAATCTGGAAACTTTAGAGGATTGCTAATTTAGGAGATGGAAAAATTGGAGAACCAAATGACGGCTATGCGACAATCGAAATTCTTGAAGATCTTTTGTTGAAAGATTACAATGATTCTATTGCAGCAATAGTTGAGAGTGCGTATCCATTTATAGGCAACAATATCAATGATACTGCATATTTTCAACAAATGGCTATTATGGCACCCACTCTCGATGTCGTTCAATCCATAAATGAATACATGGTATCTCTGAACCATTGTGAAGAAAGATTATACTTAAATTCTGATACGACATGCCACTCAGATAGAAATCTCGATCTACTGCATAATGTGCATACACCTGAATTCTTAAATGGAATAAGATGTTCTGGGGTACCAAATCACGAGTTAAAATTGAAGGTCGGGACTCCAGTTATGTTGCTGCGGAACATAGATCATTCTCTTGGATTATGCAATGGAACTAGATTGATCGTGACGAGGCTTGGGAACCATGTTTTAGAAGGACAAATTCTCACTGGAAGTAATGCTGGTCATAAAGTGCTTATTCCAAGAATGTCATTGACCCCTTCTGATCCAAGGCTTCCTTTTAAATTCCAACGAAGACAATTTCCTTTAATTGTATCATATACAATGACAATCAACAAAAGTCAAGGTCAATCATTTTCTCATGTATTCTTTTAAAAAATCCCGTTTTTAGCCATGGTCAGTTGTATGTCGCTATATCTAGAGTTACTAACCCAAAGGGTTTAAAAATTTTGATATGTGATAGTAATAGCAGAAACAAAAATTCGACAACAAATGTTGTATTTAAAGAAGTTTTTCAGAATTTGTAATTAAGTTTTTTTGTTTCACAATTATACTGTTTATAATAATTTATTTTAGGTTATATTCATATTATTATTCAAATGTTAATACGTTAATTATTTTGACTCCTCGATTTCTAATTAAAATATTAACCATAATTTCGAAATAAATCATATGAAAGTTTCGAGACAAATCAAGTAAAATAACTATAACAATAAAAGTCAGAAAAGACATATATGGAAAGATTATTAAAATATTATTAACCAATTATAAATACAAAAATTAGACAAATAAAAATTGTGCCCTTTAAAATTTCAAACCAAATAAAAATATTTAGTTTTTAAAAATTTGGAAACAAATAAATTATTTTAAAACTTTTAAAATTTCTGGACCAACAAATTTCGAGACCAACCTTTAAAATTTCGAGAATCATTTAATTTCAAGCCAAATAAAAAATCTTTAGTTTTAAAAAATTTGGAGAGTCGTTTATTTTCAAGCCAAATAAAAAACCTTTAAAATTTCGAGAATCATTTAATTTCAAGCCAAATAAAAAATCTTTAGTTTTAAAAAATTTGGAGAATCGTTTATTTTCAAGCCAAATAAAAAACCTTTAAAATTTCGAGAATCATTTAATTTCAAGCCAAATAAAAAATCTTTAGTTTTAAAAACCTTTTAAAATTTCTAGACCAACCTTTAAAATTTCGAGAATCATTTTAAAACTTTACAATTTTAAATTTGGGGACTTACTCCTTCAATTATACAAGGATTACAACATGTATACAAGGCAACACTAGAACACTGGGAAAAAAATTGAAGGGGAACACTACAATACTGCGAAAAAAAATTGAGCTCATACACAATAAAATATATGGATCCTCTATTTAATCTTATCAAAGAAGTTAACCCTTCAAAAATGAAATGGGCGCTCAAACTCCGATTGGTCCGATGTTATGAGTTACCTGCATATTGAAAAAGTGGGGATTTCACTCTTTAATGTGTTTTCCATGACAAAAGAGTTATATTAGTATGTTTCATATTTTATTGAAATGAAAATTTCTGACACTGTTTGATTTTTACATAGGGTGATCACATTCATGGATCAGTAAAGAAACCAGTTCTGGACAGAGTTAGACAAATTTTTAAAGAATGACATCTGTTCGCTATAAAAAATATCATCGTCGCAGAAAATCGAATGAAATATAAAACAACAAACAAGTATAAGATTAATTTTATCACAAAACTCATGTATGCGAAATCTGCGATGATTCATTCCCATCGATGATGTTTGATTTCAAGTCTTTCAACGATGTGAGGAACACAGAAATTGAAGAAACTCTGCTACTTGGTTCGTAACAAAATTTACGGATGGAACTGTTAATAATCAATCTGATTTAACAAATTTTACAAATGTCTGTTAATTATTTGTTTTGTTTTGTAGATGTCATTAGACAAGTGGTGGCACGGGAGTCACCACAAAGCAGAGAATTTGGAGGGCGCGAAACGAGACTTCTCGATATTGTTTTACAAGATTCTGAGTATGTAGACTCCCTGTTAAAAAAACTTTACTTTACAATAAACTAAGTTTTTATTTCCTAAATACTGTTTTAAAGGGACAACAAGCTATCGTGTACTCTGTGGGAGACTTCGTCAACGAAATCATGACACATTTGGAAAAATAAGGGAACAATCCAGCTATATTTACAAATCTGTCGGTCAAAACAATTCAGGGGTGAAATCAGAGTTTCGAATACATTTTATGTCACTAAAATGATAGTAAAGAAGAGTTTCTAAAATTGGACAATTTCATGAAAGGTAATTTCATTTACTCAATATATTTATTAAATTAATTTGTAACAACATTAATACTAGATGTAACATCAACACTGTAGGGTTGCTGCTAATTGCAAAAAACCCAAATTCGCTCAATTTTCAACACCATCACCTCATACAATTATGGAGGAAATTTTAACAGCAAAAGGACTTATTTCTTGCCATTGAGCAAATTCAGAAATTAATGAGGTCTTTGTTAATGCACTTAACGTTAAATTTTGTTTTATTCAAAGTTGTACATTTCAATAATTTTTGTATGTGCTTAATTTTGAGTTTCTGTCTAACACAGGTTGGAAGTTTTGGGTCCATACAAGAATTGTATGTGTAGAGTCGCATGGAGATTGGTCATATATATTCTGTAAAAGGTGTCCACAAACTCACTCTAGTTGGTGACAATTTTATTGTGAAAGGTGTGACTTCCGGTCATTTGAGGTTTGTTTAAATGATATAAATAGTAATTGTGTTAAATACACAAAATTTGATATTTACAATTTTTGGCAAATAAAATGCTTGGCTCATTTTGATTAGATTCAAGATTCAAGTGCAGGTTGTAGATAACACCGGAAATGCTCTTTTCGTGCTATGGGATAGAGAATGTTTTGAGCTAATTGGAAAGACATCTCTCGAGTTTAGGACAGAAATGAAGAGCATGGTTATTTCTAATTTAATTGATTTAGTGTTTCATACATGAAATACATATAACACTAAAAAAAATAAAATTCAGGATTCCACTAAAACAGGAGAGCCAACAGAATTTGGCAATTTAGTGGACAGAAGGTTCTTTTCAAAGTTCAAGTTAGTCATATCAAATTCGTGGATTCAACGGTTTGTACACTGTTGTAAAACGAATACAGACCAGAATATGATAGAAAAATTCTGTGGAGAAACTTTCGAGAGTCAGGTTTGGACTAATTTATTTCATCTTCGTTACATTTTGACGCATGCTTTGTTAACATTTGGGATTTACACATGAATCTGATGTGCTTTCAAAACTGAACATTTCAGAAACTGGCGACTTTAAAGAGGTAAATTAATATTCTAAGAATTATAGGAACAAATACACAATAATTGTCTTAACAGAAGAATTTTTGTTTATGTTATGTCCTCTGAGGACGTAGTATCAACTCGAATGAAATCAACAAAAAATGGAGAGATTTCAAAAGAAATAGTGAATAAAACAAAAAAAGCACTAATTGGTGAGTTTTCAGCCATTGCACCAAACACAAAGTTGAAGACAATTATCAAGATGGAAAAAGATTGATTTTGAAATTTGAAGTTAGTTTTGGTTTGAAGTTAGTTTTGTTATTAAGTTTACAACATGTGAAGCATTCGTACTGGATATCATTTTGCTATGTTTCTAAATGTCATTGAGATTGTTATATTTTTATTTAGTTATTGCCATAATCCATATTCAAAACACATCCTTGAAATCTATATTTTCATTTTATTATCTCCTTATCACAATCATAAGAACTAGAACACAATTCATAACAAGAGGTTTTAACCAAAGCACAAATTACATCAATTGTAGTTTCATTTCAAACTTTTTTGCATGCCACAGAATAATTAAATGCAAAAATCATCAATTTAAAAGGAAAACATCAGTATAATACTTTTGGTAAATAAATATTTTTAAAAATACCAATACTCAATGTATATCTTTAAATTTAATATGAAACATTTAACCTTTATTTCCTTATTAACAATTTAATTTAGAAAACTAATTAAACTTTGAAGTTTCAAAAAACAACCCTTATATATTTAATTTGTATCTATCATAACAAATGTCTCTTGGACAACTATAAAAAATAATATTTCCTCTAGAATATGAAGTATATATAAACGTGTTCGTTGAAAATATTTCCAACTACTCTCATTATTAACGAAACTAACTCAAATTCCAACTACTCTCACTGAGACCGAAACTAATTTGAATTAAAACTTTCAAAATACAAACTTTCAAATACAGACTTCAAAACTATTTTAAATTTGAAGTTTCAAAAAACTACCTTTATATATTTAATTTGTATCTTTCATAAAAAATGTCTCTTTGCTAACTACACAAAATAATACTTCCTCTAGAATATGAAGTATTGACAAATGTGTCGTTGGAAATATAATTCAAATTAAACTTTCCAAAAGATAGTAGACAAGATATTGTCTATGCAACTATCAATTCCTCATATTGCAGAGTTTTGAGACTTACAAAAAATATGCGACTATAGAATGTAGGTTCTGATCAAGAATATGTTAAACTTGAACAATTTTCAAAATGTATTGCTAATTTAGGAGATGGAAAAATTGGAGAACCAAATGACGGTTATGCGACAATCGAAATTCATGAAGATCTTTTGTTGAAAGCTTACAATGATTCTATTGCAGCAATAGTTGAGAGTGCGTATCCATTTATAGGCAACAATATCAACGATACTACATATTTTCAACAAAGGGTCTAATTTTGGCACCCACTATTGATGTCGTTCAATCCATAAATGAATACATGATATATCTGAACAATTGTGAAGAAAGGTTGATACTTAAGTTCTAATACGACATGCCACTCAAATAGAAATCTCGATCTACTGCATAATGTGCATACACCTGAACTCTTAAATGGAATAAAATATTCTGGGGTACCAAATCACGAGTTAAAATTGAAGGTCGGGACTCCAGTTATGTTGCTGCGGAACATAGATCATTCTCTTGGATTATGCAATGAAACTAGATTGATCGTGACGAGGCTTGGGAACCATGTTTTAGAAGGACAAATTCTCACTGGAAGTAATGCTGGTCATAAAGTGCTTATTCCAAGAATGTCATTGACCCCTTCTGATCCAAGGCTTCCTTTTAAATTCCAACGAAGACAATTTCCTTTAATTGTATCATATGCAATGACAATCAACAAAAGTCAAGGTCAATCATTGTCTCATGTATTCTTTTAAAAAATCCCGTTTTTAGCCATGGTCAGTTGTACGTCGCTATATTTAGAGTTACTAACCCAAAGGGTTTAAAAATTTTGATATGTGATAGTAATAGCAGAAACAAAAATTCGACAACAAATGTTGTATTTAAAGAAGTTTTTCAGAATTTGTACTTACATTTTTTTGTTTCACAATTATACTGTTTATAATAATTTATTTTAGGTTATATTTATATTATTATTCAAATGTTAATACGTACATAGAATGTAGGTTCTGATCAAGAATATGTTAAACTTGAACAATTTTCAAAATGTATTGCTAATTTAGGAGATGGAAAAATTGGAGAACCAAATGACGGTTATGCGACAATCGAAATTCATGAAGATCTTTTGTTGAAAGCTTACAATGATTCTATTGCAGCAATAGTTGAGAGTGCGTATCCATTTATAGGCAACAATATCAACGATACTACATATTTTCAACAAAGGGCTATTTTGGCACCCACTATTGATGTCGTTCAATCCATAAATGAATACATGATATATCTGAACAATTGTGAAGAAAGGTTGATACTTAAGTTCTAATACGACATGCCACTCAAATAGAAATCTCGATCTACTGCATAATGTGCATACACCTGAACTCTTAAATGGAATAAAATATTCTGGGGTACCAAATCACGAGTTAAAATTGAAGGTCGGGACTCCAGTTATGTTGCTGCGGAACATAGATCATTCTCTTGGATTATGCAATGAAACTAGATTGATCGTGACGAGGCTTGGGAACCATGTTTTAGAAGGACGGATTCTCGCTGGAAGTGATGCTGGTCAAAAAATGCTTATTCCAAGAATGTCATCGACCCCTTCTGATCCAAGACTTCCTTTAAATTCCAACG
This sequence comes from Dorcoceras hygrometricum, assembly GCA_001598015.1. Lineage (NCBI taxonomy): Eukaryota > Viridiplantae > Streptophyta > Magnoliopsida > Lamiales > Gesneriaceae > Dorcoceras > Dorcoceras hygrometricum. Next base: position 150,196 of record KV005041.1, read on the forward strand.
AAAACAATTTGCTTTAATTGTATCATATGCAATGACAATCAACAAAAGTCAAGATCAATCATTTTCTCATGTAGGACTTCTTTTAAAGAATCCCCTTTTTAGCCATGGTCAGTTGTATGTCGCTATATCTAGAGTTACTAACCCAAAGGGTTCAAAAATTTTGATATGTGATAGTAATATGAAAAACAAAAATTCAACAACAAATGTTGTATTTAAAGAAGTTTCTCAGAATTTGTAATTAAAACAAAAATTATATTGTTTATACTAATTTATTTTATTTGTATTTATATTATTATTCAAATGTTAATACGCATTATTTTAATCATTAATTAAAATAAAATTATATCTCCGTGCATCGCACAGGTGGAATACTAGTGAACATTCAAATACAGTTTAAGAACCTAACATTATGAGATAAATATGGGATACTCACGAAATAAGGAGAAAATCCGATAAATCTCGTGATCGGATATGGATAAGATCAAGATTAATGATTCACTCTTGGTATTTGATAAAGTTGGTTCGAATTAAGTTTTTGATTTTGGAATCCACTTAATAATGGTTCCAATATATTAAAATAATTATTATTTATGTTATAATTGTGTTATGAAATATATTACAAACTCCAAATAAAATATAATTGCCAAGTATTTATTAAGCTATATATTTATTAGCACGAAATCAATGTTCTCACTTTAGTGCTAGTAACACCGAGCAAACATTTAAACGCTACGAATAATATTATGACAGAATTCCTATATAAGAAATTAAGGTAACCACTTGAAATGGTTGGCAGACCAAAACTAACATATAATTTGTACCAAAAATTTTTGTGTAATATATCGTAAAAATAGATCAAAATACCAAATTTTTAAAGGTAATTATATAGTTAAATAAAAGACATTAAATATAACATAAGCAATAAATAATGCTTAAATAATATTAAGCATAAATTGTTATCCTTGAATAACTTTAATGTCTTAAATTTCTTCTTGATTTGGAGAATTTAACTCTTTGACAGGTGTAGGTAAACTTAAAAATATAATTCATCTGATAATTTTAGAAATAATGAAAAACTAAAGATAAAAGACAGAAAATTATGAACACTGTTATAAATCATAAAGAAATAGAGAGATGAATAGAGAATGAGTAGATAGAATGTAGAGAGAATTAATAGAGTACTTAAGTGCAATTTTTATTGAACTCAGTGCCACTATTTATAGGGGAGAATATGAGAAACAAATCTTGGAGATATTATTTTTACATATTTAGCTTGATCACAAATCTGTCAAATCTATCTTGATAAGATAATCATCTGCAAATATATTATTTCATAACACGCCCCTTAAATGATTATTTGTACAGCAACCGATTCGTCAAAAATCTTCATTTGCAAAATGGATGCTTGGAAAACTCATCAGGACTCAAGTGTTGCCTCACTAAAACCTTGACAGGAGAGCCAGTTAGAAAAATCTGAATGAAGGAAAAAGAGTACAACAATCTTTCTTTGGTTGTATTCCTGATTATTGATGATAAGCATTTATGTGATCTCACACTCTAATTTTGACCGTCAAAATATTTTTTTCTCACTTCATCAATATTGTAGACAGTTAAATAAACTAATCTACGATATAAGACTCATCTCATTCTAATATTGAAATCAAATTTTTTCTTGACTTAACAAACATGTTAAAATAATAAAAATTATAATTATAATAACATATCTTCCTAAATATTTTTTATAACAACTTATAGAATTTTGATATTTAATAACAATATTATATATTATATAAAATTTCACACATTTATAAATTTTCATATTTATCATACCCTTATTCTTTGTCTCTAGTAATTTGCGTCAATGACAAACTAAAAAATATTGATCAATTAAAATAAAAGCATATTAAAAACTGTCCAAATATTCAAATGAAATTTGAAGAATGTCAAAATTGTATCAAAATTCATTATAATGATGACTGAAATAAAGTGATTGATCAATCAAAGAAATATTATATTTAATTGTCATGTGTTGTACTGACAGAGGAAACATTAGGGTGCGTTTGCTTTATTTATTTGGATAATAAACATATAAAGCTACTTGGAAGTAAGTAGTGTATGGCAACAAATGTTTGAAAATAACTTCAAACAATGACACATGAAAATATCTGAAAAATATCTCCAAAAATAATATCAACATGTGGAGAGTTTTTCTGAACTAATTCAGCTCCGAAACGACGTGGCCAAGAACTTGAGAAATTTTATGTTTCTACGATCGAAAATTCTTGATATGTCATAAATGTGGTGGAGTTTTAAATGTTATATATTTTTTTTTAAAATTGAGACGCTTAATCTCTGTTTTAAAATACTAAAAAGGAAATTAAATTTACGCTTACCATCTGTAGATCTTGAAAAACAATTTCAACAAGCAAATTTTTGATAACAAATTACTCTATTCTTCCATTATTTATGCCCTTAAAAATCTTTTTTGAAATGTAAAACAAATTTAGCGGGGGGGGGGGGAAGAAATTGTTTTTAAAAACTTTTTACAGACTTGTTACATTGACAAAAATAACTGCCGGTTATTTTGATCTCTTTCTCAACTTTAATATATAAGGGGTGAAAATACTTTAGACGTGTAACGCCCAGAATTTGAGCTAGTCACATAAATCAACGTAAATAAATTATTTTAAAATAATAATTTTATTTTGACGTTTTAGTGTTCATAATTTTGGATTTGGGTTTGAACGAAATTTTTGGATGAAGGTATTGGAACATGGTAAAATTTTATTTTATAAATTTTTACGATGAATTTATGAATGAATTTGGCCTTCCGATCCTAGTAATAAAAATTAACATTTATTTGAAATGGGAATTAGTTAAATTTCATTTGCTAATTTGAAGTTCACTTTTAAGTTTAGTTAAACTTTTAGCACTCTAAGAAAATTTTGTAGTAGCAAATTTTCTCTTAAAATTGTATTTATAAACTTTAAGTATTCTTTAACAGCACTTTATTATAAAAATATGAAGTTTTAAAAACGGAGAAACCCCTATTCCCAGCCATATTACACGTTAAAATTTTTTCTTAGTAGGAGCTAGGGGTTTACTAGGTAGGGCCGAAAACTTCATTCTCGCGGTACAAAACAAAAATCCTTGCTCGTGGTTTTCACCGGAGATCATATCCCGGTAATTATATAGTTAAATAAAAGACATTAAATATAACATAAGCAATAAATAATGCTTAAATAATATTAAGCATAAATTGTTATCCTTGAATAACTTTAATGTCTTAAATTTCTTCTTGATTTGGAGAATTTAACTCTTTGACAGGTGTAGGTAAACTTAAAAATATAATTCATCTGATAATTTTAGAAATAATGAAAAACTAAAGATAAAAGACAGAAAATTATGAACACTGTTATAAATCATAAAGAAATAGAGAGATGAATAGAGAATGAGTAGATAGAATGTAGAGAGAATTAATAGAGTACTTAAGTGCAATTTTTATTGAACTCAGTGCCACTATTTATAGGGGAGAATATGAGAAACAAATCTTGGAGATATTATTTTTACATATTTAGCTTGATCACAAATCTGTCAAATCTATCTTGATAAGATAATCATCTGCAAATATATTATTTCATAACACGCCCCTTAAATGATTATTTGTACAGCAACCGATTCGTCAAAAATCTTCATTTGCAAAATGGATGCTTGGAAAACTCATCAGGACTCAAGTGTTGCCTCACTAAAACCTTGACAGGAGAGCCAGTTAGAAAAATCTGAATGAAGGAAAAAGAGTACAACAATCTTTCTTTGGTTGTATTCCTGATTATTGATGATAAGCATTTATGTGATCTCACACTCTAATTTTGACCGTCAAAATATTTTTTTCTCACTTCATCAATATTGTAGACAGTTAAATAAACTAATCTACGATATAAGACTCATCTCATTCTAATATTGAAATCAAATTTTTTCTTGACTTAACAAACATGTTAAAATAATAAAAATTATAATTATAATAACATATCTTCCTAAATATTTTTTATAACAACTTATAGAATTTTGATATTTAATAACAATATTATATATTATATAAAATTTCACACATTTATAAATTTTCATATTTATCATACCCTTATTCTTTGTCTCTAGTAATTTGCGTCAATGACAAACTAAAAAATATTGATCAATTAAAATAAAAGCATATTAAAAACTGTCCAAATATTCAAATGAAATTTGAAGAATGTCAAAATTGTATCAAAATTCATTATAATGATGACTGAAATAAAGTGATTGATCAATCAAAGAAATATTATATTTAATTGTCATGTGTTGTACTGACAGAGGAAACATTAGGGTGCGTTTGCTTTATTTATTTGGATAATAAACATATAAAGCTACTTGGAAGTAAGTAGTGTATGGCAACAAATGTTTGAAAATAACTTCAAACAATGACACATGAAAATATCTGAAAAATATCTCCAAAAATAATATCAACATGTGGAGAGTTTTTCTGAACTAATTCAGCTCCGAAACGACGTGGCCAAGAACTTGAGAAATTTTATGTTTCTACGATCGAAAATTCTTGATATGTCATAAATGTGGTGGAGTTTTAAATGTTATATATTTTTTTTTAAAATTGAGACGCTTAATCTCTGTTTTAAAATACTAAAAAGGAAATTAAATTTACGCTTACCATCTGTAGATCTTGAAAAAACAATTTAACAAGCAAATTTTTGATAACAAATTACTCTATTCTTCCATTATTTATGCCCTTAAAAATCTTTTTTGAAATGTAAAACAAATTTAGCGGGGGGGGGGGGAAAAAATTGTTTTTAAAAACTTTTTAAAAACTTTTTACATTGACAAAAAAAACTCCC
>KV005041.1:162251-172426 GCA_001598015.1 Dorcoceras hygrometricum
CAGATCCATTAAAACACAATATATGCTTCAAAATGGTGTAGAAAAGATCAGCTTTTACGTGCCTTAGCTGAAGCTTTGCAACAACAGCAAATTTCCTGCAGGAATCCTCCCTTTGAGCAACACACGATCTTTTTTGAAATTTCTTTGAAGAACACTTTAAAACATTTCTTTGCAAAATAATGAGAGTCTTACTTTGAAAACAGGTTTTTAATATATCCATAACATACAGGCAAGCAGATCCATTAAAACACAATATATGCTTCAAATGGTGTAGAAAAAGATCAGCTTTTACGTGCCTTATTTGAAGCTTTGCAACAACAGCAAATTCCTGCAGAAATCCTCCCTTTGAGCAACGCACGAACTTTTCTGAAATTTCTTTGAAGAACACTTTAAAACATTTCTTTGCAAAATAATGAGAGTCTTACTTTGAAAACAGGTTTTTATATGAAAGGGATTAGTGGCAAGCTACTTGAGAAATCAAGCATGACACACTTTCAAAATTTAGTAAAATTCCCTTCATATCATGTTAATTTGTAAAACACCAAACCTTCTCTTAAAGAAATCATTTTACCTCCTTAAAACATTTTCCAATCGATTTAAAAATCAGCTCGCGCATCGCTACTTGGAGTCACCTGCTGGAACCATCTGCAGCGCAACTTACCTGCTGAAATCAACAATTCAGCAGATACATGATATTTAAAATTGCCAAAATAGCCCATATGATTTATGAAATGCATAAATATGGTCCTAAGGATTTTGGGGCGTTACAGATATACTCTATCCTAAAACTGAGTTGTCCTTACTCAGCTAGCCCTGATCTGATCTGCATAAATTAAGCTGCTAAGTCCAAACTGATATGATCTGATAAGCTTCGATCCGAGTCCTTTGTTATCCCTCAAAACTTAGAATATTTTATGCTTAACAATTTCTCCCCTTTTTATGATGACAAAACATTGTACAATAGACTTTATAAAGAATTTTACTTTTATTACCTTTAAGTTTATTACAGTGTACATTATATAATCCTATGTCCAAACTGATACACTCAACCAAAGATGCTCTTGTGAACTGCTTGGAACTCTGATATGTTCAAGTTTCTAACCGAGATCTGCATCACTATGATGTTGCTACTCCAAGAGACTGAATGAAAGACAAGTATTCGACCTAGATCCGCATCACTATAAAGTTACATTCTTTACCTCTTCTTTTGATGCTTGCTACTTTCCCCCATTTTTGGCATCACCGCCTCCCTTTAAGCACTCTACTACCTCACCAACTTGTGAACTGAGAGTGGTTATCTCTTTGGTAAGTTCTATTTTGTTCCCCTAATCTCACGAATCAGTCTTGTTTAATCGAGGCTTGAGTCCTATGAACATGTTGCAACAGGTATTACATTTGCTCTGACATAGATTCTTTGAGCTCCTGTAGTAAACTAATTCACTTTCAAATAGGGGCTCTGCAAGGGTACTTGGTATAGCAGTAATTAGAGATAAAGGATATGCATCTTCAAATCTGTATTTCTGTGAATCTTGATCTTAACCATGTTCAGCTGAAGCTACCTCAATAAAGTCAATAGAATTTATTTGATCTTCTATAAGTATAAGCTCTGGTTGTTCTGTCCCTGAAGTTGGCTGTGCCGAGGATAATTTGTATGCTTCTCTTGACTATGAGCTTGATCTGTGTCGAGGATCATTTGTCTGCTACGGGTGGTTTAGTAGCCGAGGCTGGTTAGAGCATATGGAGGGTTGTTTGTCGGGGTTCACTATGATGTGGATCGGAGACAGAGTCTAGCTACTTTTCAGTTAAGGGAGCATGCACAGCATTGGTAGAAGGGTGCTTCCAGGGCTATGAGGGAGATGTATATGGTGATTTCGTGCGAGATATTTTGTGCCGTGTTTTGACATGAGTATATCCCTGAGTCCTACTACAATGCCAAGAAACGTGAGTTCAACCATTTGGTGCATGGAAGCTTGAGAGTGGCGGAGTATGCTCGACAGTTCTCGTCCCTACTCTCCTATGTCCCTCATATCGCTAGCCAGGAGAGGGCAAAGCGGACCAAGTTCTTGGAGGGCTTGAGTCCAGATCTATTTCAATTGGTTTTGGCAGGTTCCCCTACTACGTATACAGATGCAGTGAACCGAGCGATTGACATTGAGGAAGGCTTGCTGACATGCAGTCTCAGGTTCAACCACAGGTTACTCATGGCTTTCACGCCTTGAATCAAGGGATATATTCTTTTCAGTCTCCTCGGATGTCTCAGCAGCAACCTAATATCCATAGATTCAAGCCTAGAGGAAAACATTTTAAGAAGGAGCCTAGTTCTAGTTTTTCTGGTTCCGACAGTTCTGGCTGAAGTGGTTTGAGGGCAGTGTTTTGTGTACAGTGTTGAGGAAAGCATCTGAATTCATAGTGTACTGGGGTACAAGACACCTGTTGTCTTTGTGGACAACATGAACATTTTGCGAGGGTGTGTCCTTCTGCAAGAGTCAGTATTCCGCCCCATTGAAACAAGGTCAGTCTGGAGGATCTTCCTGGAGGCCGTATCCCCTACCCAATCTTAGGCAGTAAGGCTTTTCACAGCCTCGAGGATCCTCCCAGCAGCCTAAATTCTTACAATTCAGAGGTTCTTCAAAGTCTCAGTTCTAGGGACCTCAGCAGGATCGTGTGCATGCGATGACACTAGAGCAGGCCAGTGACGTAGCTGGAGAAGTAATTGCAGGTACTTGTTATATCTTTGATTATCCTGCACGAGTTTTGTTTGACACTCGAGCATCACACTCGTTTCTTTCTGATGTATTTATCTGTGTGTGGGTTAATACCACTCCTTTGTGAGATGTTGTGTCTGTGACTACTCATGTCGGTGTGAGTTTGTTTTCCCGGGAGATAGTTTGAACTATGTGATCAAGTTCGATGAGTACCTGTTGATGGCGAACTTGAATAAATTGGAAATGAGAGATTTCGATTGTATCTTGGGCATGGATGCGCTAGCAAGTTACAAGGCTACAGTCGAGCTGATCTGATCTGGTAGTACTGTACTGTCATGATTATAACGTGTTGATTTGTGTAGTACGAGCTGATCTGATAGTATTGTAGCGTTAAGCTGATCTGTTGGTGCTGTGCTGACTGAGTAATGCGAGCTGGAGTCAGCTTAGATGAGGCCTAGATGTCCCGAGCTGGTATCAGCTTAAAGGCCGTGCTGATCCGATTTTACTATAGACCAGCTCAGTGGATTAGTACCTCGGTATTTAGTTAAATTACTCTGTTATAACTCAAGTGTTCGAACGATAAACACAAGTGTTAATAATTTTTGGATAGCATATATCATCCTATTCTTGAGAGCCTGAGCTGATACCCTCGAAATCCTTGTCACTGTTCACCCGACCTTCGTATTTTTTCGGATAGTCGGAGATCGGTAACTCAGCTTGGAGCAAGGTTGGTACCGTTAGAATCCTATATCCAAACCCGTATATTCATTACCAGTCTTGAGATTGGTGGTTGGCCGAAGGAGGGAATGCGATGATAGTTTAGGCGAGCTGTTCTTTGCACTTTCCGACCAATTGGCTCTTCGGTTCAGATCACCGCGAGCTGAAGCTATTACTCTTTTCCTTAGTTTTCATTGAGACAATTATGGTTAATTTTGGGGTAGGGTTGAGCTAGTCCTGAGCTGATTGGTCTCAGTATGGTCCCCGACAAACTTTCCCGGAGCTGATTTATTTTGGTTCGAATAAAATGTGATATGTTGTAGTTTTTTTCGGTTCAGGGTGCCTCGAGGTTGGTTTTAAGCTTCCCCAGCTGTTGGAGACTCTTGTGGTTTCTGCCTTGATTTCTTCACCATGTCTGCTAGGCTCTAGAGTATTAGCTCACGTGATCTGGTTAGGCGAGAGTGTGATATGTCCTGAGCCGTGAGCTTGCGTGAGGTATTTTTGGTACAGATACTTGAGGTACGGATGGAGCATGCATTTAAAGCTTTCTTAGAGTATGATTATGTGCTATGTGTTTGTATATTGTGCTGTTGTCTGTGTTGTAATTGACGTGTGATTGAGTATATACATGTCATGACAACAAGAATGTGCATACATAATGGGGCTTGAGATTTTATTGCCAGCCGTTGCATTTATGCTTTGATTTCAGTTGTACTCTCGTGGAGTGGTGTTGATTGGCACACTCTGATGGAGAGCACTGAAGATGCACTGGGTCGCTCCCGCCCCCTTAGATTGTTGTGGCCTGATATGGTGGCAGGTGGTTTTAGTGCACCTTTTTTTGCAGTTGAGGACGGACGGGTAGCCCCCGTTAATCTTGACGATGAGCCATATCTATTTTCCGTTGGGAACGCCTGGGTAACTCCCAAATTCCCGATGATGTTACCACATGTTGCTATTGACCTTTTTCGTTTGGCATCCAGTCTTGGTATCCTCTCTTTCTTGTTACCGTACATGCATTTCACTTGTTACCGTACATGCATGTCATTGCATAGCATATTTCATACGCACTTCGTTTGCTGTTTTATGTTGATCTCCGTAATGGGGTTTGACCCTTTACTTTGGGGCTATTTTGGTTTTGTTGTGACCATTACAGGTTATCCAGGTGGATAACCTGTACTGTGAGCAGGTTACTCTGCATGTGTTTGTAAACAGTTTTAAAAAAACTATAATCTATATTTTAGGTATTCGAATATTTTTACTCGCTACTGTTTTATCAGGCCAATAGAAAAATTTTAACCCGCTTTTGAGCTTTCGCATTTTAACGCTAATTCTGTGCTTAATATTGGATTAAGAGCACTGGACCTGATATTTTGGTACCAGAGCTTAAACTTGGATAAACTCTATTTAGGTTCTAGTTCACTCGAGTCTAGGCACGGTGATTGTTTCTTTGCATGTGATGGACTTCGTGTTATATCTGTTTTTACGTGCTTACCATGGGTATCTCGTAGATGGCCCCTAAGAGGAGAGGTAGAGCAGGCAAGAGATTGCTGAGGAATCTAGGGCGCAGAATTAGAAGGACGAGGTTGAGCACCTGGCTCACCAAGTTAACGATATGGAACTAGTTTTGGCTAGGTTTCAGAGGATGAATCCTCAACCTTCTCATGTACTGAGGGTGGTTTTTTAATGCCCAGAATCATTAAGAAGAGGATTAACTTAACGTTCCAACAATTATGAAGTGATGAAGTTTAATTATGAGCTCGGATTTCTTCTGGAAGTGTTGGGTGATTCAGAAACTGGGTATCGTTAAATTGCATTAAGTGTGAGAACCAGACGAAGCAATTTGATAAGATCAGCAGCAGGTTACTGTAGCTCGCGACTGGTGGAAATTTGAAATTCAGTTGAAGCGTTCATGTGGATTTCAGCTGGAAGCGAACGCACGAATATAAGAGTTAATGAGAGAGCTCCACGTGTTAGTTACTGTTACGCACGAGAAATCAGCAGCAAGAGTTTCTTACGCATCTGCTGGTTTATATCCTGCTGGTTTTGATGTATACCTGCTGGATTGATAGTGTATCGGCTGGATGACGTAGGTGCAACGTCGTCGTTTTGATAATTAACGCAAACCAGTCGAGGGGAAATTAGTTCCAGCTGAGAGAAAATACGACAGCGTTTTGACTTATGACTATGAGACTTGATGCGATGTCGTTTAACAACCAGACGAGGAATTGGAAATCAGTCGAGAGATTTTGGTATCTGCTGGTTATCCAGTCGAGGGAACAATGCGACACCGTTTTGAGTATAAACAGGAGATGTTGATACGATACCGTTTTGACTATGATTGCGAAATCAGCTGTTAGAATAGAAGTGCGACCAGCTGCTGGTTCTTTTAAGTGAAGTAGTACCAGCTGATGACATGTAACGACCGGGTAGCGAGAGATACTACCTAGACGCTAGATCAGCAGCAAGAAGATGAAACACCAGCTGACAGTCTAGATGTTTAGACGACTGGTCTTAAGTTGCTTACGTCTGGTTTTGTATATAAGACTTAAACGTGTACTAGTTAACTTAGCTCGTAACCGTTGTAAACTTTGAAGTTTTGTATAAAGGAATCATGTTTATGCTACCAGCTGAGTTGAATTATGCTTCTGCTGAATTACGCTTCTGCTGGTCGAAAAATTTTTTTTAGTACGTTATGTATAAACCAGATTAGATTGTTAAACTTGTTTAGTTTACATTTATAACCCACTGATTAAGATTAGAAGATTAATTGTGAGCATAGAGCCTCACAACAGGTGGTATCAGAGCGTTGTTACTACATTAGTGAGATCTTTGAACTAGATGAGTGGGGTAGATCGAGTTCTTCCTATGATAAATTGCATGCTTGTGTGGTATATGTCTTACTGCTTTTGAATAATCACATGATCTTGTGTATAAATGGTAAGAATATACCGAAGAACTATGAGAAATGCATGCGTTGGAAGTGATTAGCAGCATGTATTGAGTGAAGTATGAATAAGCACTCGATCTCTTGAGCAGCAGTACATTGATGTATGCTAATCAGAGGAGGGACTGAAATTGATTTGTTCTTGTTTGATGAGAAATGATAAACATGTCTGTTTGATTCTTAGATATGCCTCCTCGAAGAATCACGAATCGACAGAAAGAACAGGGCAGTACATCTACTGAGGTTTTGAATGCAGCTGCTACTCCAATGGAAACTTTATTGAAAAGATTTCAGTCGTTTAAACCACCGACTTTGACAGGAACCGAAAGTGCTATTGAATGTGAAAACTGGTTAGAAGATATAGAGCAGTTGTTCGAAGCACTAGAGTACACTGATGAACGTCGGGTGAAATTGATTATACACCAGCTGCATGGTGTTGGGAAAAGCTGGTGGATAGCAACAAAGAAAGCGCTTGAAAATCAGGGTACTGTGATTACATGGGCAGTATTCCGAACAGCTTTCTATCAAAGGTTCTTCCCAGTCTCTTATAGGAAAGATAAAGGAGCGGAATTTGCGAACTTGCGACAATGGCAGTTGAATATAGAGGATTACGTTGCCAAGTTCACGAGTTTGCTGAAATTTGCGCCACATGTTGCTATGAATGATGAAGCACAAGCGGATCAATTCATTAATGGATTGAATCCAGATGTATTTACCTTGGTAAATACTGGAAGACCAAATACTTTTGCTGATGCGTTGAACCGAGCAAAAGGAGCTGAATCTGGGTTACTAAGACAGCGAAGAGCACAATTTGTGCCAGCAGCAGCCAAAGGTTTGTATTGATTGAAGAGCAAGCACAGGCAGCCCCAGATGATGTTATTTCAGGTAACTGCTACTTGTGCAACTTTCCAGCGTATGTCTTAATTGATACTGGTGCCTCACATACCTTCATTTCCGAGCATTTTGTAATATCACATAAGTTATCTGCTGAACCTTTAACTGAAATAGTATCGGTTTCTTCACCTCTGGGAAGGGAATGGTATCGATCACAGCGGTTAGAAATTGTGTATTACAGTTTGAGGGTCACGCAATTGAAATTGATTGTGTTGTGCTTAGATTATCTGATTTTGATTGTATCGTGGGCATTGATATGCTAACTGTTGGGGATCCGGAACCGCCCCCCGGCGAGGCAGCGGAAGAACATAGAATAAAGGCCGGGAGACGATCAATACGAAGAATTGAATTCATAATTCGACATGCATAGGGCGTTCAAAACGAATACCTTGCTGGCACTTGTGCCTGGCTCCAACCGGAATTACAAGAACCCGGCTCTTCTCGATAGATTGCGGTAGATAACGCCAATCCGGTCCACGACCAGAACCGAGACTCCTTCATCAGCCTGCACTAGAAGTGCTGACGAATTCTGCACGAACGGATTCTCCTCAAAAAACTAGGCCGGAACAATTTCCGACGAAGGCGGCGGGCGGCGGCGGGCGGCGCACGGCGGCGGCGTGAGTTTAGAGAGGGGCGGCGCAATTTAGGGTTAGGTTTAGAGTTATAACACAAGTGTCTTAGGTTAAGTCATAATCCTATATTAAATAGAATAGGTGATGGACTTGGATCCGGCCCAACGGGCCCGGGTCCAACGGATGAACATTCGTTTCATCTCCATCACCGAGACTTCACCGTAACTCCGATCGCCGATCAGATCGGACCGATCGACTCAGTTTCCGAAACTGAATAATATGATCTGAAAAACCATTTTTAGAATCCCAGTGCAAAATGACCGTTTTGCCCCTCAACAGCGGGAAACCTCGGTTTGACCCCTGTTGAATTTTAGGAAGTCGCACTTCCCGAAATCCTCTTCTCGTGCTCAACACATTGAGCTGAGTATCCATGCGGGAATCTCGAATCTAGTACTTGTGTGACCCTCAATGGTTCAGGGATACAGCTAGCCGTGGGCCCACAACCATTGTGGCTCCGGAATCACAATTCCGGACTTGCCCAACGGATCATGGTAAAGCGTCTAGCAACATCGCCCCATGATCCCCTAGGTATCACTGATAGTGCCTGCAAGAACCAGTCGGTCGTGGTTAGCGTACAGTACGGTCCTTTCAATCCATATATCCCGATCAGATCAACGACCATTGATAAATCGAGAGTCGCTATAGATCCGATAGCCATGCATACATCTTGGAGATCGAATAGTGACACGCGAGTGTAACTAGGTAAACACATTTACCTAAAACACTTCTAGTACTCTGGCCAGAGATTTATACACTATTATCCCCTCAGAAAGCATAGGATATCCACGCATGTCTGCGAGCGGTGAATCCTCGACAACGATGCATCGACTCCTACATGCATCGGGGTCTCACCCAATCCCGACTTTAACGATATGTTTCCAAAGTCGAATCCATACTCAGTAAAGTTTTAAAATGGGAAGCAAATGTTTAAAATGATGGAACCCGATGTTGAAAAGAAATGTTTTAAAGAAAGATTGTTAAGGAACGAAAGATGTTTTAGATTATGGCATAGATAGTTAAGGTCACCAAGGAGAAGGGTGAGCAGTTGTCAAGATGTCAATTGCCCTTTCATGTGAGCTATATGCTAAACTGATATCGGGAGTCATTTTGATCAAAGTGCAAACTGGACCACATAGAACTTATATGCCATGATCAACTGAAAATGGAATTGAAAGAAATGAGAAACTGGGCCATTTTCCCCTGTTTCTGCCATTGAAATGTTTATGAAAATGATATTGTATATTGAAGTTCCTTAACATATGCATTGCACAGATGTCTGCCTGCGTTTTATGAACTTGTTTCTACTCAGATTTTACTTGCTGAGCCTTTAGGCTCACTAGCTTTTAAAATGGTGCAGGTACGACAACTGGTGGAGGAACAGCAGGTGAAACTTGAAATCAGCAGATGGGTGGCGTTGTGTTTATCCAAGGCCTACGTTTTCCGTGTCTAAGTTGTATTGTTTTGATTAGGTTGTACTGTATTAAATCAGTAGCAATGGTTGTATATTTACATCGAATAGCAGCTGTTGTAAACCGCAATTGCAAAGTTATATGAAATACCCTGTTTTCCGCAAATGTTTTAGCAGTAGCGCGCAAATTTAAGTACCTGCTGATCTTCGAATTTGTCTTGTGTTTTGTTTCCTTTGAGTTATAAGAAATGCAGCTTATAACAAATTATCTTTTAGCCCTTATTTTATTCGAAAATTTTTGTTACACCAATTCTCGTGGCCCCGTTGGGTTCGGGCGTCACAGGATCTTTGGTGAGACCTAGGCTCCTTTGCTTGCGCAACGGCACCCGTGTTGTCGCAGTACACCGGGACTGGACCAACTCCATTAGGAATGACGTCCAACTCTTGGACGAAATTCCTTATTCAAACGGCCTCCTTAGCAGCAGCTGATGCTGCAATGTACTCAGCCTTAGTGGTTGAATCAGCGATGGTGTCTTGCTTGGAACTCTTCCAAGAGACAGCACCACCATTGAGCATGAATACAAATCCAGAGGTTGATTTCGAATCATCCACGTCACACTGGAAGCTAGAGTCAGTGTAGCCTTCCAGTTTCAGTTCACCACCCCCATAGACCATGAACATATTCTTAGTCATTCGTAAGTACTTAAGAATATCCTTTACGGCCTTCCAATACAATTGGCCGGGGTTGGCCTGGTAGCGGCTCGTGACACTCAGAGCATATGCGACGTTCGGTCTAGTCGAGATCATGCTATACATAATACTACCTATAGCCGAGGCATATGGTACACGTGCCATACTCTCTATCTCTTCATCAG
>KV005042.1:17360-40751 GCA_001598015.1 Dorcoceras hygrometricum
TGATCTGATCGGGATATATGGATTTGAAAGGACCGTACTGTACGCTAACCACGACCAACTGGTTCTTGCAGGCACTATCAGTGATACCTAGGGGATCATGGGGCGATGTTGCTAGACGCTCTTACCATGATCCGATGGGCAAGTCCGGAATTGTGATCCCGAAGCCACAATGGTTGTGGGCCCACGGCTAGCTGTATCCCTGAACCATTGAGGGTCACACAAGTACTGGATTCGAGATTCCCGCATGGATACTGAGCTCAATGTGTTGAGCATGAGAAGAGGATTTTGGGGAGTGCGACTTCCTAAAAGTCAATCGGGATCAAATCGAGACTTCCCGACGTTGAGGGGCAAAACGGTCATTTTGCACTGGGGTTCTGAAAAATGGTTTTTCAGATCATAGTGTTCAGTTTTGGAAACTGAGTCGATCGATCCGATCTGATCGGCGATCGGAGTTATGATGAAGTCACGGTGATAGGGATGAACCGAATGTTCCTCCGTTGGACCCGGGCCCGTTGGGCCGGTCCAATTCTATTACTTGTCTACTTAAGTAGACTTAGGAGACTTCATTAACAACACACCACATCATTAAACCCTAACCCTAGACTGGAGTAGCCGCCGCCTCCCTCCTCTCAAATAGCCGCCGCCGGCCGCCGCCGCCCTCTTCGCCGGAAATTCGTTCCGGCCAATTCGACGAGGAGAATCCGTCCGCGCAGATCTCGTCAGGCCTTCTAGTGCAGGCTGACGAAGGAGTCTTGAATTCAGTCGTGGACCTAATTGGCGTTATCTACCGCAGTCTACCGTGAAGTGTCGTTTTCTTTGCGAAACCGGTCGGAGCCAGGCACGAGTTGCCAGCAAGGTATTCTACAAAACACCCTATGAATGTCATAGTTTGTTGATTGTTTTTATCGTATTGATCGTCTCCCGGCACATGTTTTTTCGTTCTTCCGCTGCCCCGCCTGGAGGCGTGATCCGGATCCCAACAGACCAACATGTTAACCACCTCTTCAAGGGTGGCTTCCAGCTTGTTCATGTTAAAGTTGACCACAAAGGGGTCGAATGCAGCAGGGAGTGAGAGGAGAAGCAGATCCACTGACAGCTCATGTGGAAGTGTGATGTCAAGGCCCACCAACTTTTCAATGAGCCCAATCATACGAATCCCATGCTCGCGGATCGAATTCCCATCGCTCATGCGGCTCATCATAAGCTCCTTGACAGTGGTGAACCTCTTCGTCCGAGAGTTCTCCCCATACAGCTCTTTGAGATGAAGATGTATGTCAGCAGCATACGCGATCTTCTCAAAGCGCCACTGCATTTCGTTTGACATCGATGCCATAATATAGCATCGTGTCTTAAGCTCGTCATCCCACCATTTGTTAAGCTTTGTCATCTCCTCAGGGCTGATATCGGCAGGGGCTTCCTTCGGAGGGCTCTTGTCCAACGTGTAGAGGAGCTTCTCCGAAACCAATACAATATTGAGGTTTCGAAGCCAGTCTTGGTAGTTCAAACCAGTGAACTTGTTGCTATCCAGTATAGCAGCAAGTGTATTTTTGATTGAAGACATTATAATAGCAGTTTATACTGAAGAAAAATAGACATGCATTACTAACTACATATGAAAAACGCTAAGACATAAAACAAGGTCATTTAGTTTTATGAATTACCCTCCCACTATTGTAACGATTTCACCACCCTCTAATGAAATCGAGAAAGCAAGTTTCCTTAGTGGGTACACGGAGTCCAATCAACGATCATGGTCCCGAATAAAATCAGCCAACCATGACCCTCAAAAGGTAGAGTCCAACTGCAACCGGTGCAACCTCCATGTATTTACCTCATGTCCAGTAAGGGTCCAATAATATGACAACGATTACTATCACGTGTCAAGACGACCCATCAATGTTGAGTCGTGAAGGACGGTCCCCTTAACGTCCCCAATAATATGAGCCAACGTTAAAGGGAGTTCCAACTGACTCACAACAAGTGTCAATGACATGTACAGCTTTCCGGCATACATAACCCTTTCAACAATATGAGCAGGGCCATGTATGCGGGTAGCATCGACGTATACCCATTGTTGATGGAAGGTAGGAAATTTTAAACAGATTTAAATTCCCTTAGTTTATCGAATAAACTTTTAATCTTGATATCAGTTTTAAATCATATTTAAAACGAGGGATTTTATTTTTGAAAAATATGGTCTCATAAATATTAAATCAAAATTTAACATGCGGATTCAACTAACATATATATCACATATATAAACTTTGGGATGATCGATCGCGAGAGCTATGCGGTCCGTGGTTGCCAATCACGGACTTGAGTCCAGTCCTAGGTGAAATGCAATATGCAATGCAATCCAATTACATTAGCTTCCGGTTTTACAGATCTTCGGTCTTCAATATCTTTGATCGTCATCGCCACCATCTTCAAATGTCCTCCCACTAGATCTAATATTTACAATTAAATATCCATGACACATTGGGATACATTTTTAAGGGGTGGGAACGGGCCATAAACCAGGCCCACTTTATAAATGATATATCAACAATATTTACAACCAAAATCGCAAAACCTAGAGCATACACCTAACACATTGGGCACGGCTCTCGATCATCCCAAACATGCAATCAATCCAATTAATTGACATAAATTAAATAATCAAATCAAATTTGATAATTTCCAACAAAATCATATTTTAATTATAAAATCATATTTTATAACTAAAATCACATTTTGTCAACAAAATTATATTTTAATTACAAAATCATATTTCATAAATAAAATTACACTTTGTTAACAAAATCATATTTTAATTATAAAATCACATTTTATAAATAAAATTACATTTTGTCAATTTTAATTGCATCAAATTTGGCTTAAAACAGTTTTAGGCCCAAAATCTCAAAAATTTCAAAATCAATTTTTGGTCCAACCAAAATGGCCCAATATCAAATATTGGCCCGAAAACCCCTCGCGCCATCCGGGACAGGCCCGAAAATCCAAGGAGTCGAAAAACAGCGTCGCAACGCCGCCTCGCGTATGCCGTATTGGCCCGAAAACCCCTCGCGCCATCCGGGACAGGCCCGAAAATCCAAGGAGTCGAAAAACAGCGTCGCAACGCCGCCTCGCGTATGCCGGAAGCCGGCCGCACGGCGGCGCCCGCCGCGCGAGCAGCTTGCGACAGCTACAGTGCCGGCGTGCGGCGGCTACAGTGCTGGCGTTCGGCAGCTACAGTGCCGCCGTGTTTTTTTTTTATTTTATAAAATTTGTGATTTGATGCAATAAGGCACAAATTATGTATTGATAGATCCGAGCCTTGGCTCTGATACCACTGTTGGCGACAATGGCGGATCCGGATCCCGTTTCCCGGGGGCGCAGCGGAAGTTAAAATTTTGCCCCAAAAAACGTTCAATACATCAAATCAATTCAATAAACCATACATAGGATGTTTACCGAATGTTACCTTGCTGGCGTTTAGGCGCCTGGCTCCAACCAAATTCACAGGGAATCTGGCTCTTCAAATGTATGCGGAAACATGATTCCTTCGTCAGCCTGCACTAGAAGACCTGACGAATTTGGCACGAACGGAATCTCCTCAACACGCTGATCGGAACAAGTCCGATCACACGATTAACGGCGGAGGCGGCACGGCGGCGTGGCGGTGGAGGCGACGGCCGTGAGGTTTTGGGAGAAGGGGGGCGGCGCTAGCTAGGTGGAGGCTAGGGTTATGAGAGTTCAAGTGTATTCATGTAGCCCTAGCTCTCTTTTAATAAATAGGTGATGGGCTTGAACCGGCCCAATGGACTTGGGTCAAGCCCAGGTCCATATGAACATTCGGTTCATTTCCATCACCGTGGTTTCATCATAACTCCGATCGAAAATCAGATCGGACCGATCGACTCAGTTTCCAAAACTGAATATTATGATGTGAAAACAATTTTTCAGACCACCTAGTCCAAAATTACAGTTTAGCCCCTCAACTTTGGGAAATCGCAATTTGACCCCTGTTGACTTTTAGGAAGTCGCACTCCCTAAAATCCTCCTCCTACGCTAATACATTGAGCTCATTTTCCGTGTGGGAATCGTGAATCCAGTACTTGTGTGACCCTCAATGGTTCATGGATACAGCTAGTCGTGGGCCCACAACCATTGTGGCTCCGAAATCGTAATTTCGGACTTGCCCAACAGATCATGGTAAAGCGCCTAGCAACATCGCCCCATGATCCCCTAGGTATCACTGATAGTGCCTGAAATAATCAGTTGATCATGGTTATCGTACAGTACGGTCCTTTCAACTCATATATCCCGATCAGATCAACGACCATTGGTAAATCGAGAGTCGCTAGAGATCCGATAACTATGCATACATCTTGGAGATCAAATAGTGACATCACGAGTGTTACTAGGTAAACCCATTTACCTAAAACACATCCAGTACTCTGGCCAGAGATTTATCACACTATTATCTCCTCAGATAGCATAGGATATCCACGCATGAAAGCGAGCGGTGAATCCTCGACAACGAAGCATCGACTCCTACATGCATCGGGACCTCACCCAATCCCACCACCTAATGACCCCAAGTGAGTCGGTAAACGGGTCAAAGTGAGGAGCCTATCATGTAGAGTCTCAATGACGTTTCTAGTAGTGAGGACTAATCAGTACAACCAAGACCTCGGACTTATCCACTCGACAAATGGTAACCACTTGGAAAGTCCGAACGAGGGTAGTTCGATAGATCACCAGGTCACTATCCATCTGCATGCTCAGAACATCACAATGTTCCCTACCAATGAAACATGGTACTTCACATCGCAGATGCTAGTCTCAAGCTCGGGCGGCCTTATCCTCATTTTGACGGCCCAATCGACTAGGAACGTGTTCAGAATACACAGTGACTATTAGATGTGTTTCATGATAGCCATCACATCCACTATCACATCTAACATACACTATGGTGCACGAGCAGTTGGGTATTTCTGGTTGGTGGTTTCAACCACGTGATCAGTATTTCATAGTTTCTTCTATTCAGGCTGAACCATAGATTTTGATGAACATCATAGAGGCACAAAGGACGGATCCTTATGTTCATGAGCTGAAGATCAAGGCCCAGAATGGTCAGTCTGATGATTTTACTGTTGCTTCTGACGGGTGTTTGAGATTTTGAGGGAGATTGGTGGTTCCAAACTTGATTGACTTGAAAGAGACTATTCTGAATGAAGCCCATTGCAGTCGTTATAGTGTGCATCCAAGCGAGAGAAAGATGTACCATGCTTTGAAGTCCCACTACTGGTGGGAAGGCATGAAGAGCGACATTTCTGGTTTTTTTGCTAGATGTTTGAATTGTCAACAGGTCAAGGCTGAGAGAAGGAGACCTGGTGAATTGTTGAAAAGCTTAGAAGTGCCTCAGTGGAATTGGGAGCACATTGACATGGACTTTGTGACTCATTTGCCTAAATCGAGTAGGGGATGCGATGCTATTTGGGTGGTGATTGATAGATTTTCAAAGTCATCCCATTTCATTCCCTGTGATGTTAGGTGTTCGATGAAAAAAATGGCAAAGCTGTATATCGACCATGTTGTGAGATTGCATGGAGTGCCTGTTTCGATAGTGTCTGATAGAGATCCAAGATTCACATCTCGATTCTGGAGGAGTTTTCAAGCAGCTATGGGTTCGATATTGGCGATGAGCACTGCTTATCACCCTCAGACAGATGGCCAATCTGAGAGGACCATTCAGACTTCAGAAGATATGCTGCGAGTAGTTGTGATGGATTTTAGTGGTGGCTGGCAGGATTCGCTATCCCTAGTTGAGTTTTCTTATAACAACAGCTACCAAGTGACTATCAAAATGGCTCCATTTGAAGCGTTGTATGGACGCAAGTGTAGATCTCCAGTCTGTTGGGAAGAAGTTTGTGAGAAACAGCTTTCGACCCCTGATTTTGTGCAGCATATGAGAGATCAGATTTCTTTGATACGAAGGGCTGGCAGGATTCGCTATCCCTAGTTGAGTTTTCTTATAACAACAGCTACCAAGTGACTATCAAAATGGCTCCATTTGAAGCGTTGTATGGACGCAAGTGTAGATCTCCAGTCTGTTGGGAAGAAGTTTGTGAGAAACAGCTTTCGACCCCTGATTTTGTGCAGCATATGAGAGATCAGATTTCTTTGATACGAAGTAGAATGAAAGCTGCACAGGACCGCTTCACTAGCTATGCTAACAGAAGACGCCAACCTCTGGAATTCAAAGTTGGTGATAGAGTGTTCCTTAAGATTTCTCCTTTCAAGAGCTTGATGAGGTTCAGATTCAAGGGCAAGTTAGGTCCTAGATTCGTTGGTCCATTTGAAATTGTTGAGAGGATTGGACAGTTGGCTTATGGATTGTAGCTGCCTGAGGAGTTAGCAGCGTTACATGATGTTTTTCATGTGTCAATGTTGAGAAAATATGAGCCAGATGCCTCTCATGTGATGAGGACTGATGAAGTTGAGATATATTCTGCCTTAAGTTATGTTGAATATCCAGTTCAGATTCGGTATAGGAAGGAGAAGCAGTTGAGGAATAAGATTATACCGCTAGTGATGGTCCAATGGAGTAAGCATGACCGAGAAGAGGCTACCTGGGAGGTAGAAGAGAAGATGAGACGAGAGTGGCCTCATCTGTTTGAGCTTTGACAGTTGATTTGAGTTGGTTAGTTTTGGTGTTTTGTTGATTTTGTTCTGTGTTTGCCTTTGATTTCAAGGAATAAATCTCTTAAGATGGCGAGAATGTGAGGATTGAGATTCAACAATTAGTGATTAATCTAGTAATCAGATTTGGTTTAGGACTAGTCACGAGAGTTGTGGATTTTCGAATATCAGATTTGAGAATTTTGTCGAATCTAGTTGGTGAGTTTCAGATTTGACATAGAACTGTCTAGCTTTAAGTCGCTGGTTCCTACCGAATGAGATCTGAGTAGTCGAGCTTGGTGCGAGGAGTGATGCGTCGTCGTTTCGCAATTTCAGATGTCTCGTTAGTGGGTGAAATCTATTCAGGAGCATGACCAGATGTCAATGCAAGTCATTGGTGTTGTTTAACGAGCGAGCGTAGATGTGAGAGTTAGCGCAGAGATGCCACGTGTTAGTCAACGTTTTTGGGTTGACAGCTGGTGTTAGCGCTAGAATCTGATGAGAGATCTGGTTGAGCATGAGCAGCAGTGAGTGCTGAGATATGTTTCATACGTGAGGCAGTGCGCCACCATTTTCTTGTGAGCAGGAACCTTGGTACGTCGCCATTTTGATTAGCTACGCTTGTGTTTAGCATTAGCGTTGAGTTCAGATTTGAGTTAACGCTGGGATAAGATTTGAGGACTTGTGCCTTAGTGTTAAGATCTGATGTAGAGATCTGTTTATATCGGTGTTGACTTTCACTGTAGGCTTTTACTCGAAGATTTAAGTGCAAGAGATTATTAGCACTTAGCGTATTTCGAACCCGACACTTGTTATCGTCTTCCCCAGTGAACCCTCGATAGTTACTGTTCATCGAACACTATTTCTCCGATTTACCATCGATTTCCGCCGTAGTTTGGAGCAAGGTGGGTGGCACTGAACTCGTCTCCCTTCTCCCTTTCGATTGTTACCATTTAGGCGACCTGAGTCGACGCATAGGAGGAGCACGAAGGAATTTCAGTGTTCGTAAATTTATGCGATAGCTGACTCGAGAGTTCTTTAGCCCGTTTGAGCTTCTAGGTAAGTGTTTCCTTACTGTTTCAAGCTTAGTTCTAGCTGTTAGAACCTGCGATGACAGGTAGAACCAGATTTGAGTTCTGACCGTAGGCAGTAAGGTATATAAGTTTAGACTTGAGTTGAATTGTTAGATGCCTTGACAGATTTGAGCTTCTGGGCAGTTCCTGCTGGGTTTGCCGAGACCAAAGAGGAAGCAGATTTGAGCAGGCTGAGGTTGTCGTGCCCTGGTGAGATATGTTGAGGTAGAATCTGAGATTTGAGGTACGAATTGAGCTTCTGATTACATCTTTGGCATAAACGTGTAGTATTTTGGAGAATGAATGGTATTCTGTGTATTTTGTGTTTTACGTGAAACAGGTTTGGCTCATTTCTTGAATTTATGTTCTGTTTTACGTGAATTATGCATGTGGAAATCAGATGTGAATTTTCTTGGCATACATGCATACATATTGAGCCTGTTGATCGATTGAAACCTGATTTAAGAGCCACGTTGTGATCGGCAGACATATGTTGTCGTGTCTGAAAGGTCCAACGCTATCATCGGACTGGTGACCGACTGAGTCGTCGTGTCTAAATACCACCGAGCTGTGATGGGTAATTGAGTGGCCAGCCCTGAATATCACGGACAGATGATTTCCCGGGCTGATTGGTTGTGCGTGGTATGGAGGCTCGCCTTGAATTTTCCAGCTGATTATTTGGCCTAGATGACCGATTCTTTGACAGTCCTCGTGCATTCATGTTTTGAATTTCTGCATGTTTATGAGTTGCTGTTATCTTAGTGCTCTTCGTACTGAGGTTTGATCTCGTATTTCTTTTCCTGCTTTTGCGTCCTTGGGTCTGTGTTACCCAATGCAGGAGCTGCAGGTAATCTGGCTGGGCAGAGTGGAGCTTCAACTAGTAGATTCCCGCTTGGTTGAGTCCCAGTGTATTTGTATTATGTATCGAACCAGGGGTTGCCCCTGAGTTTCTATGTATTTTGGGGGATTTTTAATTGAGTTTATTTGATTACCTGTCTGTTGTTGGATGTGAGTAAATTCTATTTTGAGTATGAATATTTTGAATGGCTGTTTTATGGTTCAGGCCCAAACGTTTGAAAAATTTTTAAGCCCTATTTTTATGCTTCCGCGATTATGCGCTTAATTGTATTGTTAATCTCTGCTGATTAGGACGGGGCCTGACATGTGTAGATAAGCGTTGTTTGTAATTTTCAGCTTAGGCGAGAGCTGTTCGTGGTTTTAGACCGGACAAGAGCTGCGTGGTTTTCAGATTTGGCGACAGCTGTTTGAGGCATGTAAGCTGGCGAGACCGTGGTATGATCTGTATAAGTAATCTGTACTACGATTCGCAGTTTAAATAGTTTTGTATGGTCAGCTTTGGTTAGAGCTGATCATTTCTCCTGTGCTGGAGGGTGCGCAATCTATTTTCGCGAGAGCTGAGTAGCGTGTGAGAGCTGATTCGCAAGTGAGAGCATGATCTGCTTGATGAGGATGATCTGTTTTGTGAGAGTCTATTGTGAGCATGAACTTTTGGGGCGAAATCTGATTTGAATGTGCGTTCTGAGTTGCATGCCTGGGATGAATACAGTGGAGAGGTCTGAGCTGATCAGAAAACACTGTAGTCGTGATCTAAAGAACTTAAGTATATATACCTACTCGATTACCAACACTTACTCGTTGACCAACACTTAGTCATTTTTAAACCATACGTTTCCTTATCTTCTACTGAGAACTCCTGCTAGATATTTTTCTCAAACCCTCGTCGATACACTGTTCACCCGACCTGGTATTTTCCCGATCACCGAAGATTGGCCGGTCAGTTTTGAGCGAGGGTACCACGGTTGGAATCTCTCTTCAAACTCAAAAACTCTGTACCAGTTTGGTGTCGTGAGGATTTCGGACTGAGGAAATCAAAGAGAAGCTTCGTGAGTTGTTACTCACGATTTCCGACCGTGTGAGCTTCATTTCAGGTAACCGAGGCCTTAAGTGTTGTTTTTTACCTTGGATCGTTATGTTTTGAGCTGGGTTTTGAATATTGAGGTTGAGTTTAGGCTGGCCGAGCTTTGAGTTTCAGCAGTGAGCTGTTTGGGCTTGAACCAAAGCTGATTTCTTAGATATCTTAGAATATTATGCCTCTCTTGTAGTTTTTGTCGTGAGTTGCTGGCCCTGAGCTGTTGGGAGAGACCCTGATAATGGCAGTGAGGGCGTTCTGCTGTCATCCGTGAGCTTTGTAGAGGTATTTGATAAGATTTTCGCAAGGTACGAATTGAGCTTGTATTTATAGCTTTGAAATAATCATGTGAACGTATTTGTGACTATGTGCTGAGCTACCTTAGCCTTGTTGTGCGTGTGCTGACTCGCCATAGTTATTGTGCTTGTGCTGAATTTCCGAGCTGGTTTCTTGTGCATTTTGTTGAACTATGGTTGTGTGTTGAGTTGACAATTCGTGAGCTACATGATGATTCCTTGACTGTTATACTCTTATATTATATGCTGTTATATGATTTTGTTGGAATTGCAACATACATATCATGTTGAGCCTGAATCCTTTGAGAACCGATTGTTCATGATGATTGAATAGTACCAGGAAGCTTTCTTGTGAAATAAAATGAGGTAGAGCGGGTAGCACCCATCACCCTGTTCTCCCTACTGTGAGTTGTTTTGCCGCTATGAGACTGGGTGGGTAGCTCCCACTCTCTCATGAGCTTAGGGCACCAGCGGGTTGAGTGTTTGTTGTGCTTCTGGTACTGTGTGTGTGAGCCGAGTGGGTAGCTCCCATATACTCACATGCGTTGTGGCCACTATTTTTTGATCGACAGCTGAGTCGTTGTGCTTTTGATACCGATGATTCTTGGTACCTTTCATGCATTGCACGACATGATAGGTTACATGTTTTATTTGATGGCTGTTTCATGATTGATCTTCGTACTGAGGTTTGACCTCTTTTGTTTTTCGCTTGGGGATATTTTGGTCGTGTGTTTGGCCATTACAGGTTTTCAGGTAGATCAGCTGGTCCGAATGATGCATCAGCTGGTAGAGCCCCATAGGATCCTACAGTCCCAGTTATGTCTATGTTGTATCGAGTCATTGCCATGGGATGCCCTGTGTAGATTTTCTAACTTTGATTCGATTGTTTGAGATATATATACATATGTGGTTGTTGTGATGTTGTTTATTAATAATAATTTTTGAATCAAAGTCTGTATTTTTAGTATTCGCGTATTTTGAAGATATATTTTTAGTTCCGGCGAAAAGAAAAATTTTAACCATTTTTCAAGCTTCCGCATTTTACTGATCATTGCGTTCTTTTCGGGATTACGAGCACCGGGCCTGACAGTTATGGCATAAACACATGAATCATTGAATTTCAATTCAAAACTATTGTCAGTATGAGAAACGTGGTTTGGTAATTGGGCTGCCCAAAATTGATTTCTTAAAAGTTAAAATTTGTTCAGCATGTCATCTTGGAAAGTAAATCGGTCTACTTTTGAAAATAAATATTGTAACTCATCCTCCTAAAGCCTGGAGCTATTACATATGGACTTGAAGCTGGATGTCAACTGCTGAGCTTTATTCAAATGTTGAAGACGACAAAAAGGCTTGCAAAAGAAAGGACACAAGGACATCTTCCTGCCGGTATTTTACAGAGCAGATTTCAAACGGGAAGAATTTGTGTCCAACGGGTTTAATTCAAACAGAGGCTTTATATACGAAGGCAACGCCATTGAAGAAGAAGACTATTGGTTGGAAATGACTGTGCGATAATACAGTGCACCAACAGAGGGAAGAAAAATAGAAGTACGAAGCAGTCGACCACCATTAGAGAGGAGCTTGCTACGGGCGTCGATTGCAGAGTTCTTATCAGCTTTTGTAGAGCATTTCCCTAGTGTGTGAGAAACAGAGAGTTGAGAGTTTCATTGTAACAATCTCACACACAGATTCACTCGCACATTTTGTGAGTTGAGCTAAATTGATTAGCGAGTGAATCAGAACCCAATACCAATCAGTTACCGTCCAAGCACGAAGACGTTAAACTCTGTGTATGCAGTCTTTGAACAGAGACGTTAAACAAGTTCTGAGTGAACAGCCGAGGGCCGGTAGAGTCTAGGAGTTCGCGCAGCTGCTGGTTGCGGGATTGGGTCTGTACACGTTGTATAGATCAAATATTCTAGTGGAACCTTCCTAGGTGGAAGAAGAGGAGACGTAGGACATTGAGGTCCGAACTTCCATAAACATATCGATTGAGTATTGTATTCTTTAAGATTTCAGCACTTGCATTTCATACTTCAGCATTCACGCATACACAGTTAGCACACTTGCACAGTCGAACAGATTTATGTTGTACATAAATCTGTTTGAGTTGTTTTAAAATATAAGGATTCAGTTCTGGTGTTTTCCGCATGATTTTAGTTCATACCAGATCTGTATCCGATGCTCTGTGTTTTTAATGTTCAAGAACCAGAGGTATTGCACCTCATCTTTGAAATAGCAGCGCGCAAAATTTTTAATGTCTTTTAATAGCAGCGCCTGCTATCTCTCTTTAAACCGGTCTGTTTTTAACTGTTTTGAGAAGCTTATTTTACGAAGGCCAGATGATTTGTTTTAATATAGAACTGTTTTTCTCTTGATGAACTGTCACGGAATGCGCGAGTTCCGTGCGGATGCCAAGATTCTATTTTCGTTGTGCTGTAAGATCACCTGGAGCGAGGCTCGGTGACAAGCACATGGGACGAAATAGGAGAATGAAAATCTAAGCTTTTATCTGTTTACTGGTTCTTCTTATGTAAGTAACTCAGTAGCACATGCTTATTTGAAACATTTTTGATGCTCTGATAGTTTTTCAAATGTTCTGTTATGCGGATTTCAGCTGATGCTTCATTCTTTGTTTTTAAAATGATTTGAGCTTATGTTATAAAAGACAGGGAGAGTGGCGTCTTTGTCTTTATTAATTTGAGCTATCTGCATCAGTTTCTTTCTTGTTTTTCAAAATCTGGAATAATGTTGCATACTGTTCTTCCCAAAATGCTTTTCGTTTTCCAAAATCAAAGATCCTGCTGTCACTTTGTTTTTGTTGTGACAGTGTAGGGAGAGCTTTGATTTAAATTTCGAGAAAACCAGCTTTCGATCTCTTTTTGATTCCCACAAAAAGGGAGAGAATTGTTAGATCATGCATTGATTAATTAAGGTTTTGTGTAAATCAAAAAGGGAGAGATTGATGGATCTGTGTAAACAGATCCTGATTAGGTTTTGAATTACGCAAAACCTGTTATTGTGTTTCTAACAATTCTACTCAGTGTACAGATTCTAGCTATCGAAGAAAGATGTTGCGAAGCTAAATTTGTCCAGTCGATGGTTTACAAGATAAAGTTCAGCAGCTGGTTTGGTTTATCATTTAGACGGCAGCTGGATTAGCAATGGAGACGTCCAAAGTTGAGTCAGTTGTTCGTAATCAGGCGGAGGCCAAGTTGAACCAGCTGGAACGATAAGAACCAGCTGCAAGCGCTAAAGAAGGAAGGAGGACCAGCTGCAACAGAAGCTAAGAAGAGTCGCAAGTTGGAGCTGAAACGATAAATACCAGCTGGTGCACTAAGCGATGATGACATCAGCAGTGACATCACAATCAGCAGGAAGCTACAGTAGAACCAGTCGATGGATGATCTAGACGCAAGAGATAAAGCGACGTCGCACATGAAGAATAATCAGTCGCAAGCTACAGTGCAACCAGTCGAGGGAACTTGAAGTTAGCGATAGCAAAACGATGTCGTTTGAATAAGTTGATACGACAGCGTTTTGCCTTCGCGCTAAAGATTCAGCAGATGGTTTGTGCGATGATTACAACCAGCAAGTAGCTACAGTACATCCAGACGTGAGCTACAGTAGACCAGCTGTTGATATGCATCCAGTCGCAAGATGATGTACCAGTCGCAAGCTACAGTGTATCCAGTCACGAGCTATAGCGCTTTGCTTATCCAGTCGCAGGAAATCCAGACGCAGGAAAACCAGACATAAGTGAAGAGTTGCAACCAAGCGCAGATATGCAGTCCAGTCGCAAGATGATGTACCAGTCGCAAGCTACAGTGTATCCAGTCACGAGCTATAGCGCTTTGCTTATCCAGTCGCAGGAAATCCAGACGCAGGAAAACCAGACATAAGTGAAGAGTTGCAACCAAGCGCAAAGAATCCAGTTGCAGCAGTTAAAGAATGAACCAGTAGCGAAGCAGTTGACGAATTACGAAGAATTACCAAAGCTGGATGTCAACTGCTGAGCTTTATTCAAATGTTGAAGACAACAAAAAGGCCTGCAAAAGAAAGGACACAAGGACATCTTCCTGTCGGTACTTTACAGAGCAGATTTCAAACGGGAAGAATTTGTGTCCAACGGGTTTAATTCAAACAGAGGCTTTATATACGAAGGCAACGCCATTTTAGAAGAAGACTGTTGGTTGGAAATGACTGTGCGATAATACAGTGCACCAACAGAGGGAAGAAAAATAGAAGTACGAAGCAGTCGACCACCATTAGAGAGGAGCTTGCTACGAGCGTCGACTGCAGAGTTCTTATCAGCTTTTGTAGAGCATTTCCCTAGTGTGTGAGAAACAGAGAGTTGAGCGTTTCATTGTAACAATCTCACACACAGATTCACTCGCACATTTCGTGAGTTGAGCTAAATTGATTAGCGAGTGAATCAGAACCCAATACCAATCAGTTACCGTCCAAGCACGAAGACGTTAAACTCTGTGTATGTAGTCTTTGAACAGAGACGTTAAACAAGTTCTGAGTGAACAGCCGAGGGCTGGTAGAGTCTAGGAGTTCTCGCAGCTGCTGGTTGCGGGATTGGGTATGTACACGTTGTATAGATCAAATCTTCTAATGGAACCTTCCGAGGTGGAAGAAGGGGAGACGTAGGACATTGAGGTCCGAACTTCCATAAACATATCGATTGAGTATTGTATTCTTTAAGCTTTCAGCACTTGCATTTCATACTTCAGCATTCATGCATACACAGTTAGCACACTTGCACAGTCGAACAGATTTATGTTGTACATAAATCTATTTGAGTTGTTTTAAAGTATAAGGATTAGGTTCTGGTGTTTTCCGCATGATTTTAATTCATACCAGATCTGTCTCCGGTGCTCTGTGTTTTTAATGTTCAAGAACCAGAGGTATTGCACCTCATCTTTGAAATAGCAGCGCGCAAAATTTTTAATGTCTTTTAATAGCAGCGCCTGCTATCTCTCTTTAAACCGGTCCTAACAGACTTGTTTGGTTCAATACCCGTGATGAGTTTAGGGGGAATGAGGTACACTTTGGTCATAATAGATATTTATTCAAGGTTTACTTGGGTAATATTTTAAAAATCCAAAGATCAGACTACTGCCAAATATAAAAATTTTAAAACGTGTTCGAAATGAGAAATCTTATTCAATTAATCGGATTAGGAGTGACCAACTACTGTTTTTTTAAATAAAAAATTGTCCTCATATCTTGATAACCAAAGACTCGGACATGATATATTTGTAGCTCGATGTCCTCAACAGAATGGTCTTGATGAGAGAAAAATACTTTAAAAGAGGCTGTGAGAAATATGTTTGTGGATTTCGGGATTTCTCAAAAATTTTGAGATGAATCAGTGAACACATCATGCTACACTTAGAATAGATCGATGATTAACAAGAATCATGAAAAACCTATGAGATCTCTAATGGCAAACAACTTATTTCATATTTCAGGGTTTTTGGATGCAAGTGTTTCATCCATAGTAATGAGAAATAATATTTGACTACATTCTATTTTAAATATTATGTAGGCTTCTTTTCAGGATATTCAATTGTTAGTCGTGCTTATCATGTTTTCAATAACAAATAATATCAGTTGAAGAATCCATATATATTATTTATAGACGAGTCTGGTTTTAGTTTGAAATATGTTGCATATGTTATTAAGTAACAGATTAAATTCTACTAACTTTGATGACTTTAGTGATGATGTATAGGTTAGAAGATGTTCTAATCCTGAGATTGATCTGGGCATACCAATCAACCAGCTTATCTGCTCCGGTTAGTACAGGAGGTCAGATGATATATGAATATTTAACTATGTAGTCATATCTAATATAGAACTTAAGAAAATAGATGAAGTCTTAGATGATCCAAGCTGGATAGCAGCAATACAGGAAGAACTCAGTAAGTTTGAAAAAAACAAAGTATGGAGATTAGCTCCTAGATCACCCAAAAAATCTGTAATTGGAACTAGATGGTTCTCTATGAAAAAGCTTAATGAGAATGGCATAGTAGAAATAAATAAGATAAGGATAGTAGCACAAGGATTCAGGCAGGAATAGGGTATATACTTTGGTGAAACCTTCGTACCAGTAGCTAGATAGAATCCATTAGAATTTTTTTTGCATATACTACATTCAATATTTTAAGCTCTTTTGCATGGATGTCAAAAGTGTATTCTTGAATGACATTTTATCTGAGGAAGTTTGTGTTATACAAACTTCTGGTTTCATGAATCATACTCATCGAGATTATGCATATAAGTTGGAAAAAGCTCTATACGATCTGACAAGCACGAGAGCTTTGTATGATACATTTTCCTAATTCTTGATTGATCATGATATTATCGGGGCAGTGGGTAAGACCTAGTTCAATTTTGTTAAGAATAATGATCATGTCTTTATAGTGCAAATTTATGTTGATGACACTATATCTGGGTTTACTATCCCAAATTATGAGAAATATTATGTAAGCCGATGCAAGACAAAGTTGAGATGAGCATTATGGGTGAGTTGACGTCTTTCCTAGGCTTACAAGTGAGAGAAATTGAAAATGGTATATTCATTAATCAAGATAATTACACCAAAGAACTTATCAAACGTTTGAAATGGAAAACAGCCCAGTTGCTCCCACTTCAATGAGTGCATCCATCAAGTTATGAAGTTGAAACTTACATTGAGGTATAACTGTATCGAGGGATAATGGGAATATTTCTGTACTTAAATTTTAGTAGACCAGACATCATCTTTGTTGTTTGTATGTGTGCTAGAATACGAGTTGATCCAAAATAGTCTCATTACATAGCTATTAATCGCATTTAAAATTGCACTCGAAATGTGGGTTTTCGGTATCCTAAAGATTATAGTTTCAATTTTATTGGCTACTCTGATGCAGAATATGCAGCGTGAAAGATTAGGAATAGCACAAGTGGGACTTGCTAATTTTAGGAGTTAGATTGATCTCCTGGTTAAGAAAAAATAAAACTTCCATAGCAACGAAAGGGATGACTGAGTACTTGGCAGCTTGGATCTGCTGCATTCAACTGCTTTGGATTCAGAAACTACTGAGGGACTATAGAGTTGATGCAGTTGAAGCACGTATTTTCTGTTATAACGCATGTGCCATTGCTATCATTCAGAACCCTATGTTGTACTCGAGAACCAAGCATATTGATTTAAGGCATCATTTCATAAGAGAGCATGTGCTTAAGAAGGACATCAACCTGGAGCATGTATCAATATATCAGCAAGTTGTTGATATCTTCACAAAGCCTCAACCAAACGCCAAGTTTTCTAATTTTAGAAATATTCTCGATCTACTTGATATGGCTTGAATTATGTTTGCGTTGGTTGTGAGGGCTGGAAATTATCAGATATAATTATTGAGTTAGTCAGATCAGAGCAATGATTAACCAATAGAGATACTTCAGCGTGGTAAGCTGCTGGTGAAAAGACCAGCCTAGATTGCGTACTGGTCCAAGATTTTGTGCATAATACAACTTGTTGAGGTTTCAGTGCAGATTATCATTTGTTGGAAGCATGGTTGTAAGCACTAATAATCAGATCTGATTGATGGTTTATCTGTAGAGATGTTGCAGCTTAGAGAATTCGGATTGATAGGAATCATCTTTGCTGCGAGTTGGTTGAGGTAAACTGTTCCAGGTTCAGGATGCGTTGGTACCAGCTTAGAGGTCTGCTGGTGGATTTTGGTGCTGAACCAAGACTAGATTTGGTGTGAGCTGGTTGGATAGATTAGCTCTGAGCTTGACTGCTTTGTTGTGCTGGATTGAGTTTATACCGCGAGCTGGTTTTGGGGACACCAGCTTAGAGGCGAGCAGCTCAGGAATTTCATGTGTAATTGGAAGCTGGATTCAGCTTAGAGATGTGTTGGATGCTCCGAGCTGGTCTGTTTGGAGCATGATCTGGTTTTTAGTGTATGTGCACCTAAGCTGGTACAGTGGAGAGGCCTGAGCTGCTTTGACTACACTGTAGCTCTAATCTCGGGAGCGTGTATATAAGTCTTGACCGTTGACCAACACATAGTTACTTTTAGAATACATCTATCCTTATCGTCTCCCATGAGTTCTCGACAGATATATTCCAAACCCTCGTGGTTAATGTTCACCCAACCTAGGGCTCTCCAGATTATCGGAGATTGGCCGAGATTTGAGTGAGGGTACCTCAGTTGGAAACCCCTCTTCGAGGCCGACGTTCTTGTGCCCATTTGGAGTTGGGAGGAGGTTGGACGAAGGAATCACTGAGGAACTGCGTGAGCTAGGTTTCGTGATTTGTGATTTGAGCTCCGGTTCTGGTAACCGTGTTCTGCTAGTATTAGTTTCTGTTCCTTGAATTTATATTTGAGCTGGATAGTGCTCTGTTGATTAGACATAGTTGTTCTGAGATACGAAACTTTAGGCCGTGAGCTATGTAAGCTTAATCAGAGCTGACTTCTTAGGTATGACAGATTAGAGCCTTTCTAGTGATTTCTGCCGTCAGCTGCTGGCCTTGAGCTATTGAACGAGACTTGAGCGAAGCATGGAGTGTGTTCTGCTGATTAGTCGTAAGTTGTGCTGAGGTATTATACCAAGATCTGCCTAAGGTACGGATTGAGCTTATATTAATAGCTTTGATATAAGCAGGAGATATTTCCAGCGTGAATTGAGTGTTGTGTATTATGTGATGGCTGTAAGCTGAGTCTGCTTAGCCGTGATTTATATGATGATTCTCTGATTTGCTTATATATGATTATTGTATGTTTATTGTGTAAGCTGATACTGTATTGCATACATACATCATCTTGAGCCGATTCCTTTGATACCTGATTTTATCCGATGATGGATAGTGCCAGCATGTTGATTTTTGAAATAAAATGAGGGGTGTCGGTTGGCTCCTGTACTTCGACTTCCCGCTGTGAGATTTGTGTCTGCCCTGAGTTCATTTGGGTTGCTCCCACCCCTCAGTAAGATGAATGGCACCAGTTATGTTGAGTTTTGAGACTTTGTGCTGCTGGTATTGCATGTGAAAACGGCTGGGTAGCTCCCGAACTCTCACATCCGATGTGGCCACTGATTATTGGTTTGGTGATTCACAGCTGAGTCTGTTGTGAACTTGAGACAGTCGATGAGTCTTCATTGTACCCTTAATGCATTGGACATCTTGAGATATTGCATTTCTTATTTGATTTATGTTTTATGAGTGCTCTTCGTACTGAGGTTTGACGTCATTGTTTTTCCCTTTTGGGGGCTGCTTTGGTCTTGTGTTTGGTCTTTGTAGGTGCTTCAGGTAAAATCAGCTGGACCGAGTGGTGCGTCGGATGGTAGACCTTTTTGAGTCCCAGTTATGTATATTTTATTGAGTTAGTTTACCAAGGGATGCCCTGCGTGAATGATTGTATTTGTTGAGATAATTGTATACATTTCTGGTACTACTTTTTTGTGTGTAGATTTTGGAGTTAGAAATCTATACTTTGAGTATGAATGTATTTTGAATTGTATTTTGTGTTTAGGCCGAAACAAGAAAATCTTTAATCCTCTTTTTAAGCTTCCGTATTTTGCGTAATTTGAGTACTTAATCTCTAATTTAGAGAACCGGGCCTGATATTTTGGTATCAAAGCTTAAATTGGGATAAGATCGATCCTTTTCTATCACACTTGAACCTAGCACAGAGTTTGACTTTCGTTTGTGCTTGACTCTGTGGTTTCTTTATTTGCCTATGTGTTTACCTTGTTAGTCTTGGTTAGATGGGCCAAGAAGGAGAGGTAGAACTTCTAGGTAGGTAGTTGGGGAGTCTAGAGCCCCGGAGAGTGACGCGGATGTTGCTCAGCAGAATGTACCTTTGCATCGTCGAGCTGGATAGACAGAGGTTGAAGTGGAGAATTTGGCTAGACAGATTGGTGAGATGGAGCTAGTGTTGGCTAGATTCCAGAGAATGAATCCGGCTACTTTTACTGGAGCCGAGGGTGGTTTGATGGCTGACGGATGGTTAGAACACATGGAGGAGCTGTTTGATACCGTGGAGTATTCCGAGGAGAGCGATCGAAGTTGTCAGGCCCCGTGCTAATAAACAGAGATTATAGCACAAAGAAGCACATAATAGAGGAAGCATAAAATAGGGCTTAAAAAATTTTCGAAATCATTTGGGCCTGAACTCAAAATCATCATTCAAAATATTCATAATCAAAATACGAGTTAAACCAAACTCATACAATACAGGTAACAACAATATCTCGAATCAGAAATAGATCCCCAATACATAAAAACACGGGGCATCCCCCGGTTCAATACATAATAAAATACACTGGGACTCAAGGGAAAGGGGATCGACCAGCTGGCACTCCACTCTGTCCAGCTTGGTTACCTGAAGATCCTGCAAATGGGTAAAGCAGACCCAAAAGACACAAAAACAGGAAAAGAAATACGAGGTCAAGCCTCAGTACGAAGAACTATCAAAACAGCTAATCATGAAACATGCTATAATCAATGCTATGAAATGCATGAGGGCTATCAAGGATCGGATAGCTAGACCAGTGAATCAACTGGGAAATCATTTCAGTAAGCCTCTATACCCGCACGGTGTATCAACCGGGGAAATCATCGGTCCGTGATCTTCAGATCCCGTCAGCCAATCACAGCTCGGTGGTAGACACTCGAATCCGATAGTCACCACTCCGATGATAGCGTTGGACTTTTCAGGCACAACTCATCAGTCGGCCAGTCACAACGTGGCTTTCAATCAGGTCATAAATCAATCTGTCAGGCTCAATATGTATGCATGTATGCCAATCAATAATCAATGCACAATGCATACAATTCTGATGGTCCAAGAAATAGGATCACTAAGTAAATATGAGTTCAGAAGGGGGGGGGGGTTGAATGAACTCCTTCGATTTTTCTATTTTCGAAAATTATTTTAAAATTTTTTGCGAGCTTCTTGCTTCACTTAAGTCCGAGTTACCAAACTTAAGAGTATCTCAGTTATGAGCAAACTTTTCAGCCAACAATATTTGTGCGGAAAAAGGCCGATTGGTTTGTGAACAGTAAATAAACACAAGTAATATAATCGTGCGTAATGTAAAAGATAGAGATCAGAGTTTGTTTCTGGAAGTTCGGACCTCAATGTCCTACATCTCCCCTTCTTCCACCTCGGAAGGCTCCACTAGAAGACTTTGATGGTTACAACACATCTGCAAACACCCACCCACACAAGCAGCACTTGTATGGACTCCTAGACTCCAAAAATGCACACCAGCCGCAACTGTGTGACTAACTACATACACAAGTTTAACGTCATCGTGCTTGGACGGGACCTGTTGTGAAATGGTTTTGAGATTCATTCACCAATGAATGTGAATGAATCTCTGTGTGTGAGATTTTACAATGAAGCTCTCAACTCTCTGTTTCTCACACACTAGGGAAATTGCTCTACACAAGCTAATTAAAACTCAGCAATCGAATCTCGTGAAAGCTCCTCTCTAATGGCGGTCGATTGCTTCGTCTTTCTGTTCGTTTTTCCCTCTGCTGGTGCACTGTGCAATTTAGATATTTTCTGCGACAGCCTCACAGCGACCAACCCGCTTCAATGGCGTTCTTCTCAAATATATAGCCTCTGTTCGAATATAGCCGTTAGATAAATTCCAAATCTCTTCTGCGCTTGTTACGGCTAAAAAGTCGTCTTTCCAAATGCGTGCAATGCTCCTTTGTAAATTGTACTATTTCCCAGAATAGTACAAATCTTGTCCCCTTGATTTAAGGCAATTTCACGATTCTATTTCAGTCACAGATTCCTTCCCTTTTAAATGGTGATGTCTGCCAACAGCTTCTGTAATAGTATCTGCCAACAGCTTTGTCAACAGTAACTCTTCGCACGGTATCTGTTGACAGCAACTTCAACAGTGACCTGATTCCTCTTCTCTTCTCAACAGATATGCTGACGTCAGCGTTGCTGATTCCAGCTTCCTCCAACAGATATGCTGACGTCATCACTACTGATACCAGCTCTTGCGCTTCTGCTGATTTTTGATTTCTTTCAAACAGCAATGCTGACGTCATCGTTGCTGCTCGTAGCTACTTCCAGGAGACATGCTGATGTCATCATTGCTGAATCCAGATTTCTCTTCTCTTCAAATCCATCATCTGATTTCTCGATTTCTTTCAATCAGCAATGCTGACGTCATCTTTGCTGCTCAAAGCTTTCTCCAGTAGATATGCTGACGTCATCATTGCTGATACCAGCTCTTGCTCTACTGATTCCAGACATCTACTGTTCATCTTCTTTCTTCGACATTTCTTCCAGCAGATTTCATAGATTCTGTCCCAGATCACATTTTCGCATGAGGCCTGTGCTATTCCCTCCGAAACGGTCCAACGAGCAAGACTCACTGCTATGCAGTGAGATCCTCCGTTTTTGGCCAAATTCCTTCGTTTAGGCCTCCGAAAATACGATTTACTCTTTTCAGCCCTTGGTCTGCTACGGTATCAGCTTCAGCTTCTTCTGTTGTAAATCCAGCTAACATTTGCACACTTAGTAGAGATATTAGTAACACAATAAATAGGTTTTGTGTAATTCAAAATACATTCTGGATCTGTTATCTGTTAGAGTAGATGCCCAACTAGCCAACTTGTGGCGTGTGGGTTTTATAGACTCTTGTACAAACAATCTTTATATATGATATTCGCATTCTTTTATATGGCGTTCTTTACTTTCATTATGTGTGTAATGATTTACAATTGCGTTGAGTAAAGACCTAGAATACACCTAAGTGTATGTTAGATGTGATAGTGGGTATGACGGCTATCATGAAACACATCTAATAGTCGCTGTGTATTCTGAACATGTTCCTAGTCGATTGGGCTGTCAAAATGAGGATAAGGCCGCCCGAGTTCGAGACTAGTATCTGCGATGTGAAGTACCATGTTTCATTGGTAGGGAACATTGTGATGTTCTGGGCATGCAGATAGATTGTGACCTGGTGATCTATCGAACTACCCTCCTTCGGACTTTCCAAGTGGTTACCATTTGTCGAGTGGATAAGTCCGAGGTCTTGGTTGTACTGATTAGTCCTCACGACTCGAAACGTCATTGAGACTCTACATGATAGGCGTCTCACTTTGACCCGTTTGCCGACTCTCTTGGGGTCATAAGGCGTCGGGATTGGGTGAGACCCCGATGCATGTAGGAGTCAATGCATCGTTGTCGAGGATTCATCGCTCGCAGACATGCGTGGATATCCTATGCTATCTGAGGGGATAATAGTGTATAAATCTCTGGCCAGATGCATGTAGGATGCATCGTTGTCGAGGATTCATCGCTCGCAGACATGCGTGGATATCCTATGCTATCTGAGGGGATAATAGAATAGTAATCTCTGGCCAGAGTACTAGAAGTGTTTTAGGTAA
>KV005042.1:45807-67182 GCA_001598015.1 Dorcoceras hygrometricum
ATAGATAGTGACCTGGTGATCTATCGAACTACCCTCCTTCGGACTTTCCAAGTGGTTACCATTTGTCGAGTGGATAAGTCCGAGGTCTTGGTTGTACCGATTAGTCCTCACGACTCGAAACGTCATTGAGACTCTACATGATAGGCGTCTCACTTTGACCCGTTTGCCGACTCACCTGGAGTCATAAGGCGTCGGGATTGGGTGAGACCCCGATGCATGTAGGAGTCGATGCATCGTTGTCGAGGATTCGCCTCTCGCAGACATGCGTGGATATCCTATGCTGTCTGAGGGGATAATAGTGTATAAATATCTGGCCAGAGTACTAGAAGTGTTTTAGGTAAATGTGTTTGCCTAGTTACACTCGCGATGTCACTATTCTGATCTCCAAGATGTATGCATAGCTATCGGATCTATAGCGACTCTCGATTTACCAATAGTCGTTGATCTGATCGGGATATATGGATTGAAAGGACCGTACTGTACGCTAACCACGATCGACTGGTTCTTGCAGGCACTATCAGTGATACCTAGGGGATCATGGGGCGATGTTGCTAGACGCTTTACCATGATCCGTTGGGCAAGTCCGGAATTGTGATTAGGAGCCGCAATGGTTGTGGGCCCACGGCTAGCTGTATCCCTGAACCATTGAGGGTCACACAAGTACTAGATTCGAGATTCCCGCACGGATACTTAGCTCAATGTGTTGAGCACGAGAAGAGGATTTTGGGGAGTGCGACTTCCTAAAAGTCAACAGGGGTCAAACCGGGGTTTCCCGTTGTTGAGGGGCAAAACGGTCATTTTGCACTGGGGTTCTGAAAAATGGTTTTTCAGATCATTGTATTCAGTTTCGGAAACTGAGTCGATCGGTCCGATCTGATCGGCGATCGGAGTTACGGTGAAGTCTCGGTGATGGAGATGAAACGAATGTTCATCCGTTGGACCCGGGCCCGTTGGGCCGGATCCAAATCCATCACCTATTCTATTTAATATAGAATTATGACTTAACCTAAACACAACTCATGCACTAACCCTAATCTCTATAGCCGCCCCTCTTCTCTCAAACGCCGCCGCCGCCGCCGCCGCCCGTCTTCGCCGGAAATTCGTTTCCGGCCAATTCGACGAGGAGAATCCGTTCGTGCTGATCTCATCAGTCCTTCTAGTGCAGGCTGACGAAGGGTCTCATTTCTGGTCATGGAACGGATTGGTGATATCTACCGCAGTCTACCGAGAAGAGCCGACGTTATTGTAACTACGGTTGGAGCCAGGCACAAGTGCCAGCAAGGTAGTGGTTTTGAACCCCCTATGTATGTTGATAACTGTTATCAATTTTTCGTATTGATCGTCTCCCGGCTGTTTATTCTTTGTTCTTCCGCTGCCTCGCCGGGGGGCGGATCCGGATCCCCAACATTATCCAGATCCATCAATCTCTCCCTTTTTGATTTACACAAAACCTCAAATAATAAATGCATGTTCTAACAGATCCAGAATGTATTTTGAATTACACAAAACCTATTTATTATGTTACTAATGTCTCTACTAAGTGTGCAGATGTTAGCTGGATTTACAACAGAAGAAGCTGAAGCTGATACCGTAGCAGACCAAGGGCTGAAAAGAGTAAATCGTATTTTCGGAGGCCTAAACGAAGGAATTTGGCCAAAAACGGAGGAGCTCACTGCATTGCAGTGAGTCTTGCTTGTTGGACGTTCCGGAGGGAATAGCACAGGCCTCATGCGAAAATGTGACCTGGAACAGATTCTATGAAGTCTGCCGGAAGAAATGTCGAAGAAAGAAGATGAACAGTAGATGTCTGGAATCAGTAGCGCAAGATCTGTGAGCAGCAAAGATGACGTCAGCATATCTACTGGAGAAAGCTACGAGCAGCAACGTTGACGTCAGCATTGCTGATTGAAAGAAATCGAGAAAAAACAACCATGACGTCAGCATATCTATTGGAGGAAGCTGGATTCAGCAAAGCTTACGTCAGCATATCTGTTGGAGGAAACTGAAATCAGTAACGCTGATGTTAGCATATATATTGAAGAAGCTGGTGGCAGCACCCGTGACATCATCATAACTATTACAAGAGCTGTTGGACGCTATCAACAATCTGCCAATTACAGAAGCTGTTGGCAGACATCACCATTTAAAAGGGAAGGAATCTGTGACTGAAATAAAGTCGTGCAAATTGCCTCAATTCAAGGAAACAAGATTTGTACTATTCTGGGAAATAGTACAATTTGACAGAGGAGCGTTGCACGGAAACAGCAGGAGCGCAAGAGCTGGTATCAGTAGTGATGACGTCAATAGTCTGTTTGGAGGAAGCTGGAATCAGCAACGCTGACGTCAGCATATCTGTTGAGAAGAGAAGAGGAATCAGGTCACTGTTGAAGTTGCTGTCAACAGATACCGTGCGAAGAGTTTACATTGACAAAGCTGTTGTCAGATACTATTACAGAAGCTGTTGGCAGACATCACCATTTAAAAGGGAAGGAATCTGTGACTGAAATAGAATCGTGAAATTGCCTTAAATCAAGGGGACAAGATTTGTACTATTCTGGGAAATAGTACAATTTACAGAAGAGCATTGCACGCATTTGGAAAGATGACGTTTTAGCCGTAACAAGCGCAGAAGAGATTTGGAATTTATCTAACGGCTATATTCGAACAGAGGCTATATATTTGAGAAGAACGCCATTGAAGCGGGTTGGTCGCTGTGAGGCTGTCGCAGAAAATATCTAAATTGCACAGTGCACCAGCAGAGGGAAAAACGAACAGAAATACGAAGCAATCGACCGCCATTAGAGAGGAGCTTTCACGAGAGTCGATTGCTGAGTTTTAATTAGCTTGTTTAGGAGCAATTTCCCTAGTGTGTGAGAAACAGAGAGTTGAGAGCTTCATTGTAAAATCTCACACACAGAGATTCATTCACATTCATTGGTGAATGAATCTCAAAACCATGTCACAACAGGTTCCGTCCAAGCACGATGACGTAAAACTCATGTGTATGTAGTTAGTCACACAGTTGCGGCTGGTGTGCATTGTTGAAGTCTAGGAGTTCTCACAGCTGCTGGTTGTGGGATTGGGTCTGTACACGAGTTGTAAGATCAAATCTTCTAGTGGATCCTTCCGAGGTGGAAAGAGCCTCAAAGCTGGTCACTCAGCTTTGAGTTAATCACAGGCTTGTAAAATCGTTTTAAAAGGATTTGAAATACAAAATCTAAGGACGTTCATTCAACCCCCCCCCCCCCCCCTTCTGAACTCCTATTTACTTAGTGATCCTATTTCTGGGACCATCAAGTGGTATCAGAGCAGGTTGTTCTTGAACGAGCACTGATTTTAAAACACATGTGCTATGTTTTAAATATTTTAACTGTTTTGAGAAGCTGTTTATGAAGGCCAGTTAATCTGTTTTAATATAGAACCGATTTTCTATTGATGAACTGTCACGGGATGCGTGAGTCCCGTGCGGATGCCAAGCTTCTATCTTCGTCGTGCTGTAAGATCATTGGAGCGAGGCTCGGTGACAAGCACATGGGGCGAAATAGAAGTATGAAAATCTGAGATGTTCTCTGTTTACTGGTTCTGCATATTTAAGTAACTCAGTAGCACTTGTTCATTTGAAATATTTGTATGCTCTGATGAGTTTTAAAATGTTCTGTTTTTGCGGATTCCAGCTGATGCCCAAAATTTTGCTTTTAAAAATGTTTTGAGCTCATGTTATAAAAGACAGGGAGAGTGGCGTCACTGTCTTTGACTAATTTGAGTTATGCATCAGCTCCAGTTTCGAAATCATATAGTTCTTGCATACGGTGCTTCCCAAATGCTGATTTTGCTTTTCATATTTTAAAACTCCTGTTGTTACGTTTTTTTTGTTGTAACAGTGTAGGGAGAGTCTCTGTTTTAAAAATAGGGAAGACCAGCTTTCGATCTCTTTTTGATTCCCACAAAAAGGGAGAGAATTGTTAGAACATGCATTTATTATTTGAGGTTTTGTGTAAATCAAAATACATTTCTGGATCTGTTATCCAGATCCATCAAATTCAATTCGTGAATACAGAGTGTAAAACTCAATCAATTCAACAAACTGTATCACGTAAATCACAGAATCACATCAGCAGATTTCATAACATCAATTACAGCTATGTCCATGCTCAAAGCTGTTAAATCTGCTCAATTCGTACCTTCAACGGTCGATTTCTACCTCAAGAGATTTCTCACAAGTCCTTGCAACTCACAGCCTAGGCAACCAGATTTCTCCGGGCTTCCTCAACCACGGCAGAATACTCCCAAGAGCTGAAATCCAGAAGTTTGAAACTAACGGGAGGACCACCGGACCAGATTCTCAAGAATCTTCACACGAACAGTAACTTATCACTTTCTTCCACAAGTCGTTCCACAGCCTAAAAAGGGTAGCAATAGACAGAGCAAGTCTCAAGGAACTCAGTGCCACCTAAACCATCGAAAACAGAGGCTGGAATCGACAGAAATATAGGGAAGAAATATTTGGGTGAACAGTATTCTAGGGTTAGAGAGAAAGGTCAACAATCGGGAGAAATTTCTCTAAGTACGGAATCTAAAAAAATGATCGAAGGCCAAAGCTTCTAATATATACACGCGAGAAATCTGTTGAAAATAACCACCGACAGAAACAGATTCCACAACTTCTGAACGCAAGCACTAAACAACGACCAATCCTCTAAAAATAACCCGCAACTCCCGACAGCAACGGAAACAGTACGTAGCTGATGAAGAAATGTCCACCGACCAAACAGTACAATTACTGATAACAGATCCTTCAACAGTGCGAAGCTCACGACAGCAATCGCAACGCAACACAACGAGGGCTAATCAAAACGACGTCGCGCAACCCACGTCATCATATCTGATGAACTAAACGCTCGAAACAGCGATCGCTAGTGCGAAACCAATACGACGTCGCCTCCACTAATATAAACGACGTCGTTTGGCACCCGCTACAGGAACTTGCTATCAACAGATATCACCATTCCGAACAG
Source organism: Dorcoceras hygrometricum (assembly GCA_001598015.1). NCBI lineage: Eukaryota > Viridiplantae > Streptophyta > Magnoliopsida > Lamiales > Gesneriaceae > Dorcoceras > Dorcoceras hygrometricum. The sequence continues at coordinate 50,823 of KV005042.1, forward strand.
GTTTCTCACAACCAAAACCAACGTCTGAAATCCACGTCAGCATTACTGCTGCTTCTCAACACACTCAACGCCTAAAATACAACTGCTGATTAGCTCTTCAACAACAGCAGTCAACACCAAAAAGTTGACCAACACGTGTCGCTTTCTCGTTACTCCTCGCACCCGCGCATTTGCTGCCAACAGCAACCTCTTCAAGCGCTACCAATGCATAACGAAATGGCGACGCATCACTCATTAGCTAAAGTAGAAGTCTGAAATGTGCTACAACAGATTTCACGAAACTGCAGCGTATCACTTCTAAACGCCAAGGAATCAGATTTCACCAAAAGTTCACCAAAAAAATTCTAAATTCTGAAATCTGAAAATCACAATCTAAAATCTGATTCCTCACAGAAGTTGTTTGTTCTTTAGTTGACAGAGTATGCTCAACGTTGGTGGAATGGTGCTTCCGAATCCATGAGAGAGACCGGAGTCTTGGTTACTTGGGAGAGCTTCTGTGCCGCTTTTTGTTGGGAGTATACCCAAGAATCTTATTACAACAACCGAGAGAGGGAATTTTATAATCTGGTGCAAGGAAATCTGAAGGTAGCAGAGTATGCTAGACAGTTTTCCTCTCTTCTTGCGTATTTTCCTTACGTTGCTAACCAGGATAGGACGAAGCGGAACTAATTTTTGAGAGGGCTAAGACCAGATTTGTTCCAGTTGGTGTCAGCTGGTTCTCCTTCAACTTATACTGAGGCAGTGGATAGGGCGAAGTAAACAGTTACTTGGGAGAGCTTCTGTGCCGCTTTTTGTTGGGAGTATACCCAAGAATCTTATTACAACAACCGAGAGAGGGAATTTTATAATCTGGTGCAAGGAAATCTGAAGGTAGCAGAGTATGCTAGACAGTTTTCCTCTCTTCTTGCGTATTTTCCTTACGTTGCTAACCAGGATAGGACGAAGCGGAACTAATTTTTGAGAGGGCTAAGACCAGATTTGTTCCAGTTGGTGTCAGCTGGTTCTCCTTCAACTTATACTGAGGCAGTGGATAGGGCAGTAAACAAAGAGGAGAGTCTCTTGGATGCGCAGACTCAGGTTCAGGTAGCTGTACAAGGTTTCCATCCCATGCCTGAAGGGATGTACTCATTTCAGCCTCCACAAACGTCTCAACAGTCAAACTTCCATAGGTTCAAGCCTCGAGGAATATAGTTTAAGAGACGATCGAGTTTGAGTTATTTTGGTTCAGATACTCTGGAGGAAGTGGTTCTAGAGTGGTGGTGTGTGATCAGTGTAGAGGTAAGCATTTGACTTCTCACTGTCTGGAGTTTAGGGCATTTGCTATAAATGTGTGCAAGCTGGACATTTTTCAAGTATGTGTCCTTTGGTGAGGGGACAGCCCTCTAATCTGTCGCAGCAGGGCTCGACTGGTGGTTCTTCGTAGAGGCCGCATCCTCCTACCACATCCCAACGATCAGGATTCCAACCACGAGAAGCGTCTAGATTCGGAGGATCTTCTAGACCTCAGTTTTTGGGACCTAATCAAGCTCAGGTGAATGCTTTGACTCGAGAGAAAGCTGATGATATTCCTGGAGGAGTTATCGCAGGTAATTGCTCTATATTTGATTTTCCTGCCCGAGTTTTGTTTGATACTAGAGAATCGCACTCTTTTATATCTGATCTGTTTGTATATGAGTGTGGGTTGAGCTCTACCCCACTGTGTGATGTTGTGTCTGTTTCTACTCCTGCCGATGTGAGTTTGTTGTCCCGTGAGGTAGTATTGTATTGCGTGATCGGATTTGATCAGAATGTGCTTGTGGCAAGTTTGATTTCCTTGGAGATTAGAGATTTTGACTGTATCTAGGGGATGAATGTGTTGTCCAGTTATAGAGCTACCGTTGATTGTTTCCATGGTGTGGTGAGGTTTAGACCTAAATCTGGAGAGAAGTGGAATTTCAACGGTGCAGATTCGCAGTCTAACATCCATTGGTATCAGCCATGGATATGTTTAGTCTGTTATCATTGGAAAAACTCAGGGTTCATGGTTTATGCATTGGATGTAACCTCGGAACAACGACTGTAATTGAGTGATATCCCAATTGTCCGAGAGTTCCCTAATGTTTTTCCAGATGAGATACCCGATTTTACTCCGAGAAGGAGATTTATTTTAGCATTGAGTTGGTGCCAGGAACTGCCCCGATTTCTAGAGCTCAATATCGATTTGCGCCTGAGCTGAAGGAACTTAAGGACCAGTTGTGTGATCTTTTATAGAAGGGCTTCATTAGGCCAAGTATGTCACCTTGGGGAGCTCCGATCCTCTTTGTGAAGAAGAAGGATGGATCTATGAGTATTTGTGTTGAATTTGGGCAGCTGAACAAAGCAACGGTAAAAATAAATACCCACTACCAAGGATAGATGATCTATTTGATCCGCTGCAGGGATCAGCAGTATACTCCAAGATTGATCTGTGATCTGGGTATTATTAGTTGTGGATTAGAGACGTTGATGTAGAGAATACGGTGTTTCGGACTAGATATGGGCATTATCAGTTCCTTGTGATGTCGTTTGGATTGATATGCCCCTGCTATCTTCATGATTTGATGAACCGCTTCTTTGGTGAGTATATTGATAGTTTCGTGATTGTCTTCATCAATGACATTCTTGTGTACTCTAGGAACAAAGGAGAGCATAAGGAGCATTTGAGATTAGTATTGCAGAGATTAAGAGACTCGCAGCTGTATGCAAAGTTCACTAAGCGTGAATTTTGGTTGGATAGGGTGATCATTTTGGGTCATGTCATTTCTTCACAAGGTATTTCGATGGATCCTAGTAAGGTTGAGGCAGTTCTTGACTGGGTGCAACCTAGGAATGTTTCTGAGATCCGCAATTTCTTGGGTTTGGCTGGCTATTATAGACGTTTCATCGAGGGATTTTATTCAATAGCCAGGCCGATGACGCAGACTATTGGGATCGAGTTTAGCATGCATACCCTCTATGTATGTGCAATGACTAGTTATTCAACCAATAATCAGTGCTAGAGGGTGTAACCAGACCGAATGACAAGACGCAGGATTCAGCCAGAAGTTGAAGCCGGGTTCTCAAAGATCAAGCTGATTTCAGCTTGAGTTGAAACCAGCCCGATACAAGGCGAGCGCTAAACATGATGATTCCAGCCGGAAGACTAGAACCAGCTCGACACATTGGCCGAACGATCTGGTTAACTTAACTTGAGCTGTAATAGCTCAGTGTTCTTGAATACTTTGTGCACCGAGATACAGATTGAGTAATGTAAATAAAACATGCGAAAATAACTCAAACTGCACTCTATCGTTCGAAGCCCAATTAAACAGTTATAAAGACACAAGCAAATATGTGATGCGTATGAGTGTAAATACTGAAAACAGTAAAGAAAGATACGCTGAATTTGTTTCTGGAAGTTCGGAGCTCAATCTCCTACGTCTCCCCTTCTTCCGCCACGGGAAGGATCCACTAGAAGACTTTGATTACAACGACCCTCGTTGCAACCCACTCTCTACGACCAGCAGCCGCAAGAACTTCTAGCTTCTACCATTGCACACCAGCCCCGCAGACTGTGTGACTAACTTCACTTCTTTTACGCCTCAGTGAGAAAGGCTACAAGGACTTGTTTAACGTCTCTGTCCAAAGACTACACACACTTCTTTAACGTCTCGGTGCGAAAGACAAATAGACTTGTTTAACGTCTCTGTCCAAAGACTACACACACTTCTTTAACGTCTCAGTGCGAAAGACAAACAGACATATTTAACGTCTCTGTCCAAAGACTACAATGGAGAGTATTTGAATCACATTCACTCTTTATCTATTTCGCTCAACTCTCGAATATGAGTGAATGTGTGTGTGTATAAGATTTACAGTGTAAGCACAGTCTCTCAATGGATTAAATCTCACCCACTCTGGGAAGTGCTCCTGGTTTGAGCTGGTTTTCTGTTGTTCTTACCAGATCAAGTGTTGTGCGTCTTCAAGTGTTTTCTTTTCTAATTTGCACAACACACTCTCCCTGTTTTGCGCATATCTCCAATATGTTTCATTGCGCCTGTTTATAAAGTGGCTGCTTGGATATATCCGTTGGACACAAAGATGTAACCGTTCTGAAAAGTCTTCTGACGCATGTGTACTTTGTGTCCTTTGGCATTTAATGCATTACAGGCTTTATGTGACTTGAGCTCTTTTCATCGGTGATTCTACAGCCTTTTGCTAACTTCGAGCTCTGTCCCGAGAAGACAATACAAGAAAGTTTATTTGAATACTAAACATTGTTTGACGTTTAGCGTTCAAATTACAAGCTCGTCGATTTGATGGCTTCTGTCCTGCCATCTAGCTGGTTTGTCCTTAACCAGCATGCCAGCTTGTTCATCAATCTGATCTGTATTGAGCTGGTCTTGTTTGATCTGGTTGCTTCTTCAGGCCGTTCAAATATCTCTTCGTCTCCTCTTGTTTGCAACCGCTCTTGAGAAACTCTTCTAATTTGCTCTTGTCAGCTGATCTTCATCATCTCCATAGTGTTGAGCTGGTTTGACCTTGACCAGCTTGATTCTGCTCTTTGTTCTCAGCTTCTCCTAAGCTGGTTTGTCTTTAACCATCTTGCCAGTTTGTTCGTCGTTCAGTTCTCCACAGAACTGGTCTTGTGCGAGCTGGTTTCTCAGCTGGTTTCCTTCCCAGCTGGTCTTCGAGCTGGTTTGCACTGAGTTTGTTTCCCAGCTCGATTCCATCTCTGTACCAGCTCGCAGGATTAAAATCCGGCTAGGGGACCAGTATGAGAATATGCAAGTGTGGGATCATCTTGCACATTTCCGCATAGGACCATTGCTGTCCCCTCCTAAACGGTTTGACTACTTCGTCGAAACCTAAGCCATTTTTCGGCCAAACAACTTTGTTTAGGCCTCCGAAATTGCGTTGGCTACGCACTCAATCACTGCTCTTGTACACTGCACTTGATCTGTGCTTGAGCTATTCTGTACTTGAGCATTCCGCGCTTGAGCTCTTCATATCACCTCTGCTCTTTATTCTTCGTGCTGCTCCAACATCAAGCTGATGCACCAGCTTGATGTACCCTGCACTTCTGGAAGTAAACTGCAGAACCAGTTTGGGCGTCCCTTTACTGTTCCAGCTTGATATCTTCGACCAGTCCAGCTCAGGCGTCCCTTCACTATCCTAGCTTGGATATCTTCACGTCTACTCCAGTCTAAGCAAGCTGCGCATGTCTAGTAGAGCATTAGTACAATAGAAGCAGATTTTATGTGAATCAAAACTTAGATTCGGATCTGTAAACACAGATCCAACACAGACCCAGATAGATAGGAGATTTATCTGGACAGACGAGTGTGAGTCTAGTTTTCTTTTGCTTAAGGAGATGACTACTGCTCCTTTATTGGCTTTACCTGCGGGTTCTGGAGGTGTTGTTGTATGCTTCGATGCTTCTCTAAGTGGTTTGGGTTGCATGTTGATGCAGAACGGGTGAGTGATAGCTTATGCATCTCGACAGTTGAAACCCCACGAGACTAAATACCCCGTACACGATTTGGAGTTGGCGGCCATTGTTTCTGCTTTGAAGATTTGGCGTCATTGTTAGGATAAATTTCAGAAGTTTTGGTGATGAAAAATAAACGAGATAAATCAGACCAAAGTGACAAGATCTGACGAAGCTTACTACGTTGGACATAGAAACCAGATCGGAGAAAAGTCAAGCTGGTCAAGGAAAAACCAGCTCAGAACATGCAGGTACACTGGTTAAGGACAAACCAGCCAAGGTAATTTGGTCAAGATGAACCAGCTCAGGTGATTACCAGCTGGGCACTAGGCCATGCAGATACCAGTTCAAAGATGCTTAATAAGATAAGGGCAACCTATTTGAGAAAACTCGAAGAGCAGAGAACACTGAATTACAGCAGAAAGAACAGATTGTAGATAACAGACCAGCCATGGTGATGAGTAACCAACTGGAAGACCAGTTAAGAAAACCAGTTCGAAGCAGAGTAATCTTACAAGTAATATGGAACTGAGGACATGAGCATACAAGGTTAATATCCAAATCAGAATAAAACAGAGACAAGAGCAGTATAGATTTGATCAAGATAAGAACCCGATCAAGTAAAGCAGCTCGATACTTAGTAACCAGATCGGGAGACCAGATAAGTCAGAGATAACTTAGCAAATCGAATTTGGAATGTTTGAAGTCTTGTACGTCCTGATGTATGACATTTGACATCTGTGCACAAATAAGTAGTCGTTGAAACTACTTTGAGCTAAAACCAGATACGCTGAGATACTTTGAGCCAGAAGAACTAGAACCTGCTCCTTCTTGAACTGATGACCATGAGGCCTAAACCTGTGGCGTCCAGACTGTTGCGCTGACTGCTGGGGCTGCTGTTGAGATGACTGGGGAAACTAGGGAGGTTACGCCCTTGGGACATTGGGACGTGAACCTTGCACCACTGGAGGCTGAACCCGATACCTGCGGTTCCTCAATCCTTCCTCGATGTCCATTGCCTTGTCCACCGAGTCCGCATAACTGGTAGGTGAACTCGTCAACACCAAGGAATACAAATCCTCATTTAGCCCATCCAGGAACCGGTTCCTCTTCGCCCTCTCTCAGCCAGACACATGAGGAACGTAGGCAAGAAGAGAAGAAAACCTTCGAGCATACTCACCCACCGACATGGTTCCCTGAACCAAGTTATCAAACTCTCGCTCCAGGGCATTCACATAAGACTCCGGAACGTACTCCTGACGGAACTCCGTACAGAAACTATCTCAAGTAATCCCCGCACCAGTCTCCTCAAGCGTACGTGAAGCACCTCTCCACCATCGCGCTGCATTCTTCCTCATCTGAAACGTCTCCAAACTCAGTCTGTGCTCATCATCGTAGCGCACTCTATCAAACAGTCCAGTAATGTGCTGTAGCAAAGACTCAGCATCGGAACTACTCTCGTCACCATTGAAATTCTGAGGATTCATACGCTGAAACCTCGCCATGATTAGTTCCATCTCATCCACACGGGCTGCCAACAAATCAAACTCATCGTCAACCTGCCTAGCTCGTCTACGAATAGGAGCACTACGCTGAATCTCCTCATTCTGACCCTCAGATTCTTCCAGAATCTGCCTGGTTGCTCTACCCATACGTCTAGGCGGCATCTAGGCAAACACTCATACGATAAGATCACACAACAGATATAGCACATGCAATACATAACAAAGTGCCGAGACTCAAGTGTGATCAAAAGAATTCGAGCTTATCCCAGTTTAAGCTCTGATACCAAAAATGTCAAGACCGGTGCACAACACAGAGTTAACCACGCAATATCATACAATCGCGGAAGCATTTAAAAAGTGGCTAAAATTTTTCTCTTTGTCCTGACTTGGAAAACATAATTTAAAATAAAACGATATTCAAAATATTGGTTTTACAACAACTGAAAATCGACAACAGCAGATACAATAACAAATAAAAGCATCGCAAGACTCCCTATCAGGGTACATACCAAATCAGCAATAAAACATTACATCCTCACGAGGTATTCCCCGGAGACTGTTCTACTGCCTAATATAAATAATATACATAACTGGGACACTCTATACACCTCCCGAGGCACCACTAGCTGAGCCATCTCCACGACCAGCTGGGAAACCTGGATAACCTGAACGATACACAGGCAAACAAAACAATCCAGCCCCAGAGGAACATGGGGTCAAACCCCAGTACGGAGAGCAACATAAAAAAACAAATAGATAGAGCAGTTATAAATGCGATGCTATGCATGAGAACAGGGAGCTCAAAGAATCCAAAGGACTGCGTACAGCTGAATACCAGAACTGGGAGTGGTCACCGAATGTGTGAGAGAATGGGAGTTACCCAGGCGCTCGATCACACATGGTACCAACCACAAACAAATTGCAGGGATGTCCACAACACATGTGAGAGAAATGGGAGCTTCCCATGCTCTCAATCACACGAAATACCAGCTAGAACAGAAAGGCCACAACGCATGTGAGAGAATGGGAATGTAGCACAGAACTATGAACTAGGAGCCACGAGCTCCACCAGCTCTATCCTACCCTTCTAGCACAACAGACAGCTCTAAACGAAGCGTAAGGGAGGATCTATCTCTTACCCGAAAGCACTACCTGAACGAAAAAGAAAATCTGCCAAAATGCTAACAGACTACACAAGGTAGCTTCTTTCACGATCTTCTTCCAGCTTAACCCAAGCCTTCAAAAATGGTATAAGAAGAAACGACTTGGCAAGAGGATTCCAACGCTACCACTCTTGCTCTAATATGAGTCTTCTACCGCCGGCAATCGAAGAAGATAAGGTTCGGTGAACAGTAGCTAGGGTATCGCGACAGAGTAATGTTACGGGAAATATTTCTAAGTGTTGGGGAAGATATCGCGTTCGAATGGTCAAAGTCCTCTATTAATAACTCAAATCTGCTCAAATATGGTGACAGTAACCACCGAAAAATCGATGTCCACAGCTGACACCAGCTCAGATCTGAGTACCACTCCAGATCTGGACTCTATGCCAAAATAGATTTGAACTTCCTTCAAACGACGTCGCACAGAAGTCCACTATTCCCATGGACACGTTATCCCGTTAACACCAAATCGGCTACCGCTAAACGGCGCCGCATCGCAACTCAGATCCGGATGACCAGTGTTCACTGATACCCAAAACAACATCGCACTGCCTTCCGATCTAGACAACTCGGAACCGGTCCAGACCAAACCCTTGAACCAGGTCGGTTCACACAGCCCTAACAAATTATGCATCTCAATCTGGTTTCTCCAAAACGATGGCGTTTTGATACCCGCACAGGATATTCAACTAGCGTATCTCGAATGCTTGAGACAACCAGATTGACCTCTAGCTTCAATTACAATCAACCAGCGCCAAAGCCGAAGTCACCAACCAGTACTTCTCAACTCCCCAAATCTACCTACTACTATACAGAACTCTAAAATTGTCCAGAGCTGATTCCAATACACGAATATAGAGACCCGATACGCTCACCAAGCATACCAGCTCAAAGCTGATCCATCCCAGATCTACTCATGCCAAATCTGGTCTATCCAAAACCCGATTAATTAACTCAATTAATCCAATAATCTTTCAGGTCTCACAGAAGATGTACTTTCATCGTACAGACATTTAAGATGCCGCAGGAAATTCAATTTGGATACATTCAATGTGTCTAGTGGCTATATTTATTACCTTTGTATCCAAAGGGTATATATAGAAGAGAAGAGCAGCTTTGAAGTGGTGAAGAATCAGAACACACAGCGAGATTGTTGAATACACGAGCTAACCAGTCTTCACAAACAAAAACAGAGTTCTTCTTGAACCAGCTCGCTACAAGTGACACAAGCACAGAACGTTTCATTCAACTCTGTGTCACATACTCTTCTACTTACACACTCTGTAGTATTATGCTATCTTTGTAAATCATAAACAGAGAGTGAATAAGTGCTAGAGTAGCACAACCAGCTGAGTGCTAAACATTTGCATTGCAAACCAGATCGTGGATATGGATTCGTTGGTGTATTTCTAGGAGTTCTCCTGGCTGCAGGTTATGAGATCGGGTTTGTACAAAGGGTTATATAAATCAAATCTTCTAGTGGAAACCTTCATATCGAGGAAGAAGGGAGACGTAGGAGAATTTGCTCCGAACTTCCAGAAACAAATCTCTTGTCCCTACTTCTCTTACATTCACGCATTTGATTAATTTGTTCACTGATTGAATAGTGTTATTTCTACATAAAAAACATTTTATTACACGAGACATGGTAGTAGTGAGAGCCTTCCTAGCTGGTATCTCGGCTGGAAGATTGCGTCGAGCTGTAAAACTTTTGAAACAAATTTTAAATCAAAATTAGCAAAGGATTTCATTCACCCCTCCCCCCCCCGAACTCCCAAGCGTATTTTTCTTTCATAACAGTCATTATCTATATGGTGAGCAGTTTGTGGTGTACACTGACCATAAGATTTTGAAGTATATCTTCACTCAGTCAGACTTGAACATGAGGCAGCGTTGTTGCATGTAATTACTCAATGATTTTTACTGTGAGATTCAGTATCAACCTGGACGAATGAACTTAGTGGCAGATGCCTTGAGTAGAAATGCTCAACCAGCTATGTTAACGTCGTTGAGTATATCGAAGGTCCATGAGCATTTGGGGACTTCTGGATGGTGTTTTCATTTGGATGATGAGTACTTTGTAGTTTCTTCTTTTCAGGTTGAACCACAGCTTGTATCGGACATTAGATCAGCACAGAGGACTGACCCGTACATCCATGAGTTAAGGATGAAAGCCCAGAATAGTCAGTCAGATGATTTATTGTTGCTCCTAATGGATGTCTGAGATTTTCTGGTAGATTAGTGGTTCTGAATCTGATAGACCTGAAAGAAACTATCTTGAACGAGGCCATTGTAGTCGTTATAGTGTACATCCAGGTGAGAAGAAGATGTACCATGCCTTGAGATCTCACTATTGGTGGGAAGGCATGAAGAATGATATTCTGGATATGTAGCACGATGTTTGAATTACCAATAGGTCAAGGCTGAGAGGATGAGACCTGGCGGATTGCTGCAAAATTTAGAGGTGCCTCAGTGGAGTTGGGAGTACGTTGCTATGGATTTTGTGACCCACTTACCTCGTTCGAACAAGGGATGTGATGTGATTTTGGTGGTGATTGACATACTTTCTAGTTCAGCCCACTTTATTCCCTACGATGTAAGGTATTCTATGAATAAGATGGAGATACTATACATTGACCATGTGGTTAGATTGCATGGAGTGCCGTTATCGATAATGTCTGATAGAGATCCTAGATTTACTTCCAGATTTGTAAGAGTTCGCAAGCAGCAATGGGTTCGAGATTGGCTATGAGTACCGCATATCACCCTCAGACAGATGACCAATCCGAGAGGACCATACAGACTTTAGAGGAGATGCTGTGAGTGGTTGTGATGGATTTCAGTGGTGGCTGGTAGGATTATTTATCCTTGGTGGAGTTTTTGTATAATAACAGCTACCAAGTGACTATCGGGATGGCCCCATTCGAAGCCTTGTGCGGTAGGAAATGCAGGTCGCCGATTTGTTGGGAATAAGTTGGATAGAAACAAATGTATACCCTTGAATTTTTGCAGCATATGAAGGATCAGATTGAGCTGATTTAGAGTATAATGAAGGCTGCCCAAGATCGTCAAGCTAACTATGCTAACAAGAGGCATAGGCCTTTATAATTCAAGTTGGTGATCGAGTGTTTTTGTGAGTTTCTCCTTTCAAGAGCGTGATGAGATTTAGGCTCAAGGGTAAGTTATCTCCTAGATTCATTGGACTGTTTGAGATTATCAATAGGAATGGATCCTTGGCGTATCATTTGCAGTTTCCTACGGAGTTACAGCGATGCATGATGTGTTTCATGTGTCAATGTTGAGGAAATATGAGCCGGATCCTTCCCATGTGCTAAGGAATGATGAAGTTGAGCTAGATCAAGCTTTGAGCTATGTTGAGTATCCAGTGCAGATTCTTGATAGAAAAGATAAACAATTGAGAAATAAGACCATTCCGTTGGTGATGGTTCAGTGGAGCAAGCATGGTAGAGAAGAGGCTACCTGGGAGGTAGAAGATAAGATGAGACAGGAGTGTCCTCATCTGTTTGAGTATGCGCCGTATTGACTCAGGTAATCTTTTGCTTGCTAACTGGTATTTTGAGTTATTTTGTACTCTTGGTTAGAGATTCTTGATAGAAAAGATAAACAATTGAGAAATAAGACCATTCCGTTGGTGATGGTTCAGTGGAGCAAGCATGGTAGAGAAGAGGCTACCTGGGAGGTAGAAGATAAGATGAGACAGGAGTGTCCTCATCTGTTTGAGTATGCGCCGTATTGACTCAGGTAATCTTTTGCTTGCTAACTGGTATTTTGAGTTATTTTGTACTCTTGGTTAGTGGCTTCTTGGAGAGCATTGAGGAATGCTGGATTGTTGCATATTTTAGTTTTGGAGGATTTACTAGTTTCTTGCAGTTCTGGTTTGTAGTTGTGGTTTGATTTCGAGGATGAAATCCTTTTTCTAATGGGGAAAATGTGACGAATGGAAATTATCAGATGATAATTGTGTTAGAGTAGATGCCCAACTAGCCAACTTGTGGCGTGTGGGTTTTATAGACTCTTGTATGAAACGATCTTTATATATGATATTCGCATTTTGCTTATGGCGTTCTTTATTTTCATTATGACTATAATGTTAATAATTGTGTTGGATAAAGACCTAGAATGCACCATAGTATATGTTAGATGTGATAGTGGGTATGACGGCTATCATGAAACACATCTAATAGTCACTGTGTATTCTGAACTCGTTCCTAGTCGATTGGGCCGTCAAAATGAGGATAAGGCCGCCCGAGCTTGAGACTAGCATCTGCGATGCGAAGTACCATGTTTTCATTGGTAGGGAACATTGTGATGTTATGAGCATGCAGATGGATAGTGACCTGGTGATCTATCGAACTACCCTCGTTCGGACTTTCCAAGTGGTTACCATTTGTTGAGTGGATAAGTCCGAGGTCTTGGTTGTACTGATTAGTCCTCACGACTCGAAATGTCATTGAGACTCTACATGATAGACGTCTCACTTTGACCCGTTTGCCGACTCACTTGGGGTCATTAGGCGGCGGGATTGGGTGAGATCCCGATGCATGTAGGAGTCGATGCTTCGTTGTCGAGGATTCACCGCTCGCTCTCATGCGTGGATATCCTATGATATCTGAGGGGATAATAGTGTATAAATATCTGGCCAGAGTACTAGAAGTGTTTTAGGTAAATGGGTTTACCTAGTAACACTCGCGATGTCACTATTCGATCTCCAAGATGTATGCATAGCTATCGGATCTCTAGCGACTCTCGATTTACCAATGGTCGTTGATCTGATCGGGATATATGTGTTAAAAGGACCGTACTGTACGCTAACCACGACCAATTGGTTCTTGCAGGCACTATCAGTGATACCTAGGGGATCATGGCGCGATGTTGCTAGGCGCTTTACCATGATCCGTTGGGCAAGTCCGAAATCATGATTTCGGAGCCGCAATGGTTGCGGGCCCACGGCTAGCTGTATCCCTGAACCGTTGAGGGTCACACAAGTACTGGACTCATGATTCCCGCACGGAAACTGAGCTCAATGTGTTGAGCACAGGAGGAGGATTCTAGGGAGTGCGACTTCCTAAAACTCAACAGGGGTGAAATTGCGATTTCCCACTGTTGAGGGGCAAAACTGTCATTTTGGACTAGGTATCTGAAAAATTGTTTTTCACATCAATGTTCAGTTTTGGAAACTGAGTCGATCGGTCTGATCTGATCGTCGATCGGAGTTATGATGAAACCGCAATGAATTAAACGAACCGAATGTTCACATGGACCTGGGTTGGACCCAAGTCCATTGGGCCGGTTCAAGCCCATGAATGACTTATAATTACATGAGTTGTATCTAGGGCTTAATCACTACAATTACACCACATAACCTAGCCTCCGAAATAAAAGGATCGGTCTGATCTGATCGTCGATCGGAGTTATGATGAAACCGCAATGAATTAAACGAACCGAATGTTCACATGGACCTGGGTTGGACCCAAGTCCATTGGGCCGGTTCAAGCCCATGAATGACTTATAATTACATGAGTTGTATCTAGGGCTTAATCACTACAATTACACCACATAACCTAGCCTCCGAAATAAAAAAATCGGCCGCCCACCTCTCCTCACCTCTCGGCCACCACGCGCCGCCCATCGGCCACCACGCGCCGCCCTTCGCCGGACTTGTTCCAGCCATCGTGAAGAGGTGTTTCCGTCCATGCAAAATCCTTCAAGTCTTCTAGTGCAGATTGACGGAGGAAGATCGATTCCGGTCGTGGACCTGATTGACGATCTACCGCCGCATACCGTGAAGAGCCAGTTTTCTTGTAAATCTGGTTGGAGCCAGGCGCCTAGACGCCAGCAAGGTGACAATTTCTAACATCCTATGTATGATTTTGTTGCCTTTATTGAATGTATTGAACGCTTTCCGGGGCTGATTTTGTTTTCCGCTGCGCCCCCGGAAGTGGGATTCGGATCCGCCACCGTTTCTCAACAGTGGTATCAGAGCACAGGCTCGAATCCTTCAATACATCTAGTGCCATATTGTATCGAATCTCAATTTTCAGATCGAAAACAACAAAAAAAAAATTTTGAAGAAACCGGCCACGGCGCCGCCGTGCATGGCCGCGATTGTCGGCCTCCTTGTGGCCTGCTGATTGCCACGACTTTGCGCACTGATGCGCAACATCCTTGCCGCTGGTCGCGCGAGGAGGCCGAGAGATGGCCGACCGATTGCTGCTGTTTTGCGCGCTGGATGGCGATGGGAAGCGCACTGGTTGCGCACCATATGGCCGCTGTTCGCACGGTGGCTGGGCGCTGCATGCGCCGCTCTTGGCGCGGCAGCGCGCGGCCTTGTGCCGCGCGCTATGTGGCGGCGGCCTCCGTCCGGCGTGTTCCCGACAGTGATGCGACGGCTGATTTTCTTCTAGGTATTGTTCGGGCCTGTCCTGGGCAGCCCATGAAGTTTTCGGGCCGATATTCGATATCGGGCCGATTTTGGTCGATTTTGAAATTTTTGAGATTTGGGCCTAAAATTGTTTTAAGCCCAATATGATGCAATTAAAATTGCAAAATATGATTTTAATTGTGAAATACGATTTTATAATTAAAATGTGATTTTGTTGATTAAAATATGATTTTATCGACAAAATGCGATTTTATTATAAAATACGATTTTATGATTAAAATATGATTTTGTGGTAAAAATAATTTGATTATTTAAATTTATGCATATTAATTAGATTGATTGCATGTTTGGGATGATCGAGAGCCATGTCCAATGTGTTAGGTGTATGCTTTAGGTTTTGCGATTTCGGTTTTAATATTATTGATTATCATTTTATAAAGTGGGTCTATTTGTGGCCCGTTCCCACCCCTTAAAATTGTATCCCTTATGTGTCATGGAAATTTAATTGTAAATTACTAGACTTAGTGGGAGGACATTTGAAGATGGTGGGCCGATGACGATCAAAGATATTGAAGACCGAAGATCTGTAAAACCAGAAGCGATTGTAATAGGATTGCATTGCATATTGCATTTCACCTAGGATTGGACCCAGGTCCGTGATTGGCAACCACGGACCGCATAGCTCTCGCGATCGATCATCCCAAAGTTAATTATATATTTGATATATATGTTGATTCCTCATGTTTTAAATTTTGATTTAAAATTGCATGAGACCAAATTTTCAAAAATAAAATCCCTCGTTTTAAATACGATTTAAAACTTATATCAAGATAAAAGTTTATTCGATAAACTAAAGTGAATTTAAATCTGTTTAAATTATCCCTACCTTCCATCAAAAATGGGTGTACGCCGATGCTACCCGCATACATGGCCCGACTCATATTATTGAGGGGGTTATGTATGCATGAAAGCTGTCCACGCCATTGACAATTGTTGTGAGTCGGTTGGAACTCCCTTTAACGTTGGCTCATATTATTAGGGACGTTAAGGGACCGTCCTTCACGACTCAACATTGATGGGTCATCTTGACACGTGATAGTAAACGGCGTCATATTATTGGGCCCTTACTGGACGTGAGGTGAATACATGGAGGTTGCATCGGTTGCAATTGGAAACTACCTTTTGGGGATCATGGTTGGCTGATATTATTCGGGACCATGATCGCCTGATTGGGCTCCGTGTACCCACTAAGGGAACTTGTTTTCCCGATTTCATTAGAGGGTGGTGAAATCGTTAAAATAGTGGGAGGGTAATTCATAGAACTAAACGACCTTGTTTTATGTCTTAGCGTTATTTCATATATAGTTAGTAATGTATGTCTGTTTTCTTTTCAGTAGAAACTACCTTTTGGGGATCATGGTTGGCTGATATTATTCGGGACCATGATCGCCTGATTGGGCTCCGTGTACCCACTAAGGGAACTTGTTTTCCCGATTTCATTAGAGGGTGGTGAAATCGTTAAAATAGTGGGAGGGTAATTCATAGAACTAAACGACCTTGTTTTATGTCTTAGCGTTATTTCATATATAGTTAGTAATGTATGTCTGTTTTCTTTTCAGTATAACTGCATTTATAATGTCTTCGATCAAAAAAACCCACTCGCTGCTATACTGGATAGCAACAAGTTCACCGGTCTGAACTACCAAGACAAGCTTCGAAACCTCAACATTGTATTGGTTTCGGAGAAACTTCTTTATACGATAGAGAAGAGCCCTCCGAAGAAACCCCCTGCCGATATCAG
>KV005042.1:103852-120618 GCA_001598015.1 Dorcoceras hygrometricum
CCGGCCTAGTTTTTCGTGGAGAATCCGATCGTTCTGATCTCGTCAGGACTTCTAGTGCAGTCTGACGAAGGAGTCTCGGATCTGGTCATGGACCGGATTGACGTAACTACCGCAATCAACCGAGAAGCGCCGGGTTCTTGAAACACCGGTTGGAGCCAGGCACAAGTGCCAGCGAGGTAACACGCCTGAAACACCCTATGTATGTTGATACATGATTGTTGATTTTTCGTATTGATCGCATCCCGGTTAAATTTTATTGTTCTTCCGCTGCCTGCCGGGGTGCGGATCCGGTTCCCCAACACCAGATCCGTCCCATGTGTTGAGAACTGATGAAGTGGATCTGGATCAGACCCTGAGTTATGTTGAATATCCAGTGCATATTCTGGATAGGAAGGAGAAACAGCTGAGGAACAAGAGTATAGCGTTGGTGATTGTCCAATGGAGCAAGCATGGTAGAGAGGAAGCTACCTGGGAAGTTGAAGAAAAGATGAGACAGGAGTGGCCTCATCTGTTTGAGTTTTGACAGTAGCATTCCAGGTAATCTTCTAACTTTTTGTTTGTGTGATTTGAGTTGCTTTGCATCTTGATTTGTGACTTGAATTAGCATTGAGATATGCTGGTGGGTTTTGAGCTTTAGTTTTGGTGATTTTCTGGTGTTTTCTTGGTTTTGATCTGTTGTTGAGAGTTGATTTCGAGGACGAAATCCTTTCCTAGTTGGGGAGAATGTGAGGACTAGAAATTTATTAATTTGTGATTAATCAGTTAATCAGTCTAGATCAGTATTAACCAATGGAGACGTTAGTTATCGGGTTTTTGGATTTGAGAAAATTGGTTAATCTATTGGTGATATTCAGATTTGAGGTAGAACATATCTGATGTGAGTTGTTTGTCGCTAGCGGGTGGCTCAGAATAGATCAAATTTGCGCTAGAGGATTCCGGAATGATCAAATTTGGTATCTCATTGCGTTTGGTCCAGGGAGATATCAGATTTGAGGAATACCCAACGCGAGTGAATTAGAGACGCAGGAATAATCATTTTGATTAGCGATTTGAGTATATCGGTTCGTTATTTTCATATTTGAGTAAGACTGGGTGTCCAGATCTGTCCCTCGTGCGTTGGAGTGAGTTACCTTGAGAGGAAAGTGAAACGATGTCGTTTTGGATTACCCGGTTATACGCAGGTTGAGTATAAGTGATGCGACGTCGTTTGGCACATATCAGATTTGACGTTGGCAGGGGGTGATTGATACAACGTCGTTTAGCTAGCATCAGATTTGATGAGATTTGGACTCTGGTACGACGTCGTTTGATGAAAGCTTTGCGAGCAGGTCTTTCATGCGAGATCTGTTGTTTTCAGCGGGACCCTTATGCTACGTCGTTTTGCGGTAATGCGACGTCGTTTGATGGTTGTGCGGTAGTATAGCATAGCGAAGGCAGATCTGAATAGCGCTAAGATCT
The DNA here is from genome assembly GCA_001598015.1 of Dorcoceras hygrometricum. Classification (NCBI taxonomy): domain Eukaryota; kingdom Viridiplantae; phylum Streptophyta; class Magnoliopsida; order Lamiales; family Gesneriaceae; genus Dorcoceras; species Dorcoceras hygrometricum. The sequence goes on from KV005042.1 coordinate 105,311, forward strand.
GAGATTTTCTGTGATTGACTTTCACAGTAGCTTTGACTGGGAGATTTAAATATAAGTTTCGATCAACACTTAGTCTTTTTTTGAACCCGACATTTCTTATCTTCTTCCTGAGAATCTTCGAAACCCTTACTATTCATTCGAACCCTTTTCTCCATCGATTGCCGTCGATTTATGCCGCCGTTTGGAGCAAGATTGGTGGTGCTGAGCTCGCCTTCCTTAGGGCTTTCGATTGATACCAGTTTAGAGCCTTAGATCGACGAGTTGAGGGAGCGCGAAGTAGTTGCAGGTTCGAGCATCTTCGCGACTGTTGTCCAGTGGTTCTTCCGTTTCTTTAGAGCTTTCGAGTAAGTGATTTCTTCTCGTTTTAAGCTTTTATTTAGAGCTGGAGAGTGCTCTGTAGATTTGAGGTAGCTGGTTTAGGCTACGAAGCTTTAGACTATAAGCTGGTTGAGATTTGGTGTTAGCTGATTGTTAGATATCTTGACATATTTGGGCTTGTAGGCATTTTTCCGTTGAGCTTTTTAGGAGCTCGTGAGTAGCAGATCTGAGCAGGTTGTTGGAGTTGTGTTCTGCGTGATCAGTCGATGTATAAACTGAGATTCGAGGTACGGATTGAGCTTATTTAAACAGATTTGGCATAAGCACGAGAATATTTTCAGTGTGATCTGAATGCTATAAACGAGTGATTACGTGAACAGATTTGACCTGGATGTTATTTGAATTATTTGTTATGTGTTAAGTATGAACTATGTTTGTTGTGATCTGATATTGACTGGCATTCACGCATACATATTGAGCATGATATTTGATTGATGAGCCGAGTCGAGCTAGCGTTGTAATCGGCCGACTGAGTTGTCGCGCCTGAAAGGTCCAATGCTATCATCGAGGTGGTGGCCGACTGAGTTGTCGCGCCTGAAGACCACTGAGCTGTGATGGTTCACGGACCTGAAGATCACGAATCGATGATTTCCATCTGTGCGTGGTGTTTGAGGCTCAATTGAGATTTGATTGCCAGCTGGGTTGTTGGCCTTGATTACCGATTGTTCTTTGGAACCCTCATGCCTTTCATAACTTGAAATATTGCATGTTTATGAATTGTTGTTTTATGAGTGCTCTTCGTACTGAGGTTTGACCTCATTTCTTTTCCTTGTTTTTGGGCTGCTTGGGTTTGTGATTGGCCTTTACAGGTTCTTCAGGTAATCCAGCTGGACAGAGTGGAGCGACAGCTGGTAGATCCCCGTTCTGAGTCCCAGTTATATGTATTGATATATTGAGCCAGGGGATGTCCTGTGCCTTTAGTATTGGAGGGGATCTGTATTTGTTACTGATTTCCTGTTGTTGGATTTATGTCTTTAAATCCTTATTGTGATTATGAACTTATTTTGAATGATAAATTGGATCAGGCCCAAAACGAAATTTTTAGCCCATATTTTGAATGCTTCCGTGTAATTATGATTAAATGAGTATTTAATCTGTGATTAGTGCACCGCGCCTGACATAATCAGAACCTTACTTGTGGTTTTTGTCGTCATCTGCTAGCCTTGAGCTATTGGTCGAGACTTGAGCAGAGCAAGGATTGTGTTCTGCTGATTAGTCGTAAGTTGTGCTGAGGTATTGTACCAAGATCTGCGTAAGGTATGGATTGAGCTTTTATTAACAGCTTTGACATAAGCATGAGAATATTTCCAGCGTGAATTGATTGTTGTATATTATGTGCTGGCTGTAAGCTGAGTCTGCTTGGTCGTGCTTTATATGATGATTCTATGATTTCCTTACGTATGATTATTGTATGTTTATTGTGTAAGCTGATACTGTATTGCATACATACATATCATCTTGAGCCGATTCCTTTGATACCTGATTTTATCCTATGATGGATAGTGCCAGCATGCTGATTTTTGAAAATGAAATGTGGGCTGTCGGTTGGCTCACGTACCCTCGACTCCATGCTGCGAGATTTGGGTCTGCCTTGAGGTTCATTTGGGTAGCTCCCACCCCAGTAAGCTAAATGGCACCAGTTGTGTTGAGCTTTGAGACTTTGTGCTGCTGGTACTACACGTAAGATGGCTGGATAGCACCCGAACTCTCACCTACGATTTTGTCCACTGATTATTGATTTGATGATTCACATCTGAGTCTGTTGTGAACTTGATACAGTCGATGAGTCTTCGTTGTACCCTTCATGCATTGCACGTCTTGAGATATTAGATGTCTTATTTGATTGATGTTTTATGAGTTCTCTTCGTACTGAGGTTTGACCTCATTGTTTTTCCCTTTTGGGGGTTTCTTTTGTCTTGTGTTTGGCCTTTGCAGGTGCGTCAGGTAAATCACCTGGACCGAGTGGTGCGTCGGCTGGTAGTGCCCCTTTTGAGTCCCAGTTATGTATATTATATTGAGTTAGTTTACCAGGGGATGCCCTACGTGAATGATTGTATTTGTTGAGATAATTTTATACATTTTTGGTACTGCTTTTGTTGTGTAGATTTTGGAGTTAAAAATCTATATTTTGAGTATGAATGTTGAATTGTATTTTGTGTTCATGCCGAAACAAGAAAATTTTTAATCCTATTTTTAAGCTTCCGTATTTTGCATAATTTGAGTACTTAATATCTTATTTAGAGCACCGGGCCTGACATTTTGATATCAAAGCTTAAATTGGGATAAGCTCGATTCATTTCTATCACACTTGAGTCTAGGCACAGAGTTTGAACTTTCGTTTGTGCTTGACTCTGTGATTTCTTTATCTACCTATGTGTTTACCTTGTTAGTCTTGGTTAGATGCCACCAAGAACGAGAGGTAGAGCTGCTAGGCAGGTAGTTGGGGAGTCTAGAGCCCTGGAGAGTGACGAGGATGTTGCTCAGCAGAATGTACCTTTGCGTCGTCAAGCTGGACAGGCAGAGGTTGAAGTGGAGAATTTAACTAGACAGATTGGTGAGATGGAGCTAGTGTTGTCTAGATTCCAGAGAATGAATTCCCCCTACTTTTACTGGAGCTGATGGTGGTTTGATGGCTGAGGGATGGTTAGAACACATGGAGGAGTTGTTCGATACCGTGGAGTATTCCGAGGAGAAGGGATCGAAGTTGGTTGTTCTTTAGTTGAGAGAGTATGCTCAACGTTGGTGGAATGGTGCTTCCGAAGCCATGAGAGAGACCGCAGTCTTGGTTACTTGGGAGAGCTTCCGTGCCGCTTTTCATCGGGAGTATACCCAAGAATCGTATTACAACAACCGAGAGAGGGAATTTTGATAATCTCGTGCAAGGAAATTTGAAGGTAGCAGAGTATGCTAGACAGTTTTCCTCTCTTCTTTCGTCTGGACTCAGACTGCTTTTTGGGGTTTAATGGATCCATTATGAGGAGGCTCTTTCTCAGGTCTTTGCATCAGCTTTTGTGGCCGATGGTGCTGTGGTCAGCACCATAAAGGCAGATCAACTGGTCCAGTGTGCTTTTTGGGATTTTTACTACGATGGTGACCACCCTAGCTAAGTACTCTCATTGATTTTTTGTCCAACTTAGCAGGTTTGTGGAAAAGTGTGTTGTTGTCTTCCTTGGGTAGTCCATAGCTCTCACCCTCTGAAGGTGTTTAAACACGAGATCTGTGATTGCCTACAAGGCTAAGAACCCCGACTGGGATTTCTGAGTTCTCGGAGGTAAAGAAAGCCATTGGGGAATAAGATGAGCTGTTCTCCAAGGCTAAGATGAAGGTTGAAGAATAGGCCCGTGTGATCAAGCACAAGAAGGAGAATAGGAGCGGAAGTAGAGGAGAACATAAGAAAAATAAGAAGGAAGAGGAGTGCAGTAGACGGAGTTGAGAAGAAGAAGAAGTTGGCTTAGGCGGTGGTGTTGCATACTTGAGATAGTATTGAGGCCACTGAGCAGCCATTGATTGTTGGTAAAGGAAGCACCTATTCTCCAATTGCTGCAGGTTCGGAGTGATGAAAAACCCATCTACAAGCAGCAACCTATGGTGAGGTTGGAGCTGGAGCCTCCATGATTGGTTTTAGAGCTCCTATAATGGAAGAAGTACCGCGCAACATCACAGCTTACATGTTCGAAATGATTCAAAACCCATCTGGAGTTTCAGTTATTGCTTGGGTGTATCCAAGAAGGCTGCTAGTGAAGTAGAGAAGAATACTGCTGGAAAGGGTGGCAAAGCAACATCAAAGAGAAATTTTCATTTGTTGCCATCTGATTCAGATCAGACTGATCTAGAATAAAACATCTCTTTGGCGCGGGTGTTTGGACCAGTACAACAAGATAAGGTCAATACCCATTCAAGAGATATCCCACCTGAAGAATAGATTTTTGACGTGGGTTGATACTGATAGGGTGTCTCAAGCTTTAACTAGAAGGTCACTGATTGAGCTCAAGTTTAAACAGATAGAGCAGTACTTTGTGAGTGAGAGGATAAATAATTTGATAAAGAGATCCTAACCACAACCAAGGACCTCTTAACTTTGAGGATGCTGGAGGTAGATCTTGCTGAAGTCCATCTAGAATATAGGCAACTCAGGTTGCGGCTTGGACTACCCGTAATGCTACCAGAGTCCTCCTTGCTATCTGAGGCTAAGATCACTGGGGAGCAACTCAAGTTGATTGAATCATCTTCCATCCATGTACATAAAAGATAAGGGAGTTCGTACCTCACCAGTTTTGAGGAGAACTAGGCTCCAAGTAATAAAGAGGAGAAACATGGTCCATCAGATAGAGTAGATCATCCTGCTCAAGTCTTAGAAGAGAATCTTGCTGAAACCACTTGAGAATCATAGCAGATGAAGACAAATAAATCAGCTGAGCATCAGGCTCAATCAGCTGATACTCTAGTGGATCAATCGGCTTCCTCGTAACAGCCAGAAGAGCAAAGAGATGTTATTGTACATAAAGATATAGATTCTATGGATTTTACTGAGATTGTGGCTATTGCAGCTCAAGACGCTTCTAAGCATACTTTGGAAGAAGACACGGTGTTGGATCCATTTCTTGACACTTCTTTGGCTCTAGTCCTTTACAAGCCCCGAATGAATGTATTCCAGAACTTCCCTCCAACGATCAATCCAATGTTTCTGTCAGGCCCGGTGCTTTTAATCACAAAGTAAAGCACATAATCAACAATAATGTGAAAGCTTAAAAAGCGGGTTAAATTTTTTCTTTTGGACTGAACTAAAAATACACTTCAAAGAATGTGAATACTCAAAATATGGATTTTTATACAGGATTCAAACAACAAACAAACGCATATAGTTCAACAATAACCACAGCTACACAGGGCATCCCCTGGTATTGACTTAGGAGCACATATTTCCGTTGAACAATAGCTGGGATACCGATCGACACCTAAGGGGATCCACTAGCTGAAGCACCACCTGACCTATCTAATCTACCTGAAAAAGCTGAAATGGTCACAACACAACATAAGCAACCCCAAAGGAGAAATAAAAGAGGTCATACCTCAGTACGGAGGACATAATAAATACAGCAATGCAGTACAAAAGAACTATGTAACATGTAATCCAAAATCATGCTCAGGTGCAATTGCAACGGGTACCACAATCATCAGAGGCCAAACAAAATCTCAACACAAGGTGATAGTGTCGTATGAGTTCAGGACCTACCCGATCGCCCATCATGACAGCGAAGGCACCACATCGTCAAGGACTCGGAAGCTACCCGAGCATTCTTGACGGAAAGTCAATCGCCAGCGACCTACCAGGTCATAGCAAATGAGGGGGCCGAAGACAAGTCTCGGTGCATCCTCAGTTGCACTCAATTGTGAGTTTGCCGATCAACACCACTCCATGATAGTCTCTCAATCAACAACATCCAGATCTTGGAAGGAAAGAATCAAATCGGATCCATGCAAGTGGTTATCAATCAATCGATATCAGGCTCAATATGAATGCATCAATCCATGAAAGTATTCACATGATGTTATGTAATGACTGATGCAACAGATACTCAATTACAACATGTGAATTCATGTAACCACAAAGCACATAAATCACATATCACACATTTCCCACTCTACAAAGCTGTAAGTACTCGTTCCATCCGTAACTTTCCACAATCTTACCAAAATACCTCAATAAGATCAAGGCCAGAACAGAATACACCACTAACGAAGCAGAGCTCGCGGCCAACAGCTCAGGGTGGAGAAATCATGCCAGAAACCACAAGAGAGGTGCTAATATGTACTGAAGCACAACTCAGACGGAAAATTTTAGAAATCAAATGCTGAAGCTTCTCGTCGACTTCTCCGTCCTGGTCTCTACCTTCCTCCAAACTGGTAAGGAAATGTAGAGCTTGAAGAGAGGTTGATTGTCAGGCCCCATGCTAATTACTAACAATTAACACATAATAAGCGCATAACACGGAAGCTTAAAATCAGGGCTTAAAAATTTTTCGAACTACAATGGGCCTGAACTTCAAATCATACATTCAAAATATTCAATACTCAAATATGAGTTGACTCAAACTCAAATGCAACAAGTAACAACAAAATATCAAATCAAATACAGATCCCCAATACATGATAACACGGGGCATCCCCCGGTTCAATACATATCATATATAGACTGGGACTCAGGGACGCGGGGACCGACCAGCTGAACTTCCACTCTGCCCAGCTTGGTTACCTGAAGCTCCTGCAAATGGGCAACGCAGACCCAAACAAGACAAAAGCAGGAAACAAGTACGAGGTCAAGCCTCAGTACGAAGAGCTATCAAAGCAGATAAACATGCAACATGCTATAAAACAATGCTATGAATGCATGAGGCTGTCAAAGGAAATCAGTCAGCTAGGCCGGTGCAACAACCGGCAAATCATATCATGTCGCCTCTATACCACGGTCTATCAACCGGGAAATCATCGGTCCGTGATCATCGGGGCCCGTCATCCCATCACAGCTCGGCGGTATACACTCATATCCGGTAGTCACCGCTCCGACGATAGCGTTGGACTTTTCGGGCACGACCCAACAGTCGGCCAGTCACAACGTGGCACCCAATCAGGTTATCAAATCAAATCTGTAAATCAGGCTCAAGATGTATGCATGAATGCCATTCAATATCCATGATTAATACATAAAATGCCTAAACATAAGAACAGTATGCATACTCAAACAAAATCAGCAACTGGTTCACGTAGGCACATAGCAGAAAAGCCACAGATTTCACAACATCGAATTATAGACATGTTCAAGCTCACAACTGCTAAGGGCTGCTCAATTCGTACCTTTTCTTCTTCAATTTACCTAACAGAACTCAAAAAGCACGGCCAGCAACAATTCAAGCCTACTGCCCTTAAAGCTTCCACGGCAAATTCCACTCAAAATTCCAAGAAGTTGAAATCTGCGAAAGATACCTAATATCTTAGCTCAAATCTGCTACAACATACGATAAACCTACGGCCAGAGCTAGCCTCAAGCTCTAAGCATCCACACAGGTACTAACCACAAGAAAACAAAGCTCAATCAACAAGAAAACTCACCCAAAATATGGAAACGCACGGAGCAACTTACTGCTCAACTCAGCAGCTTCGCGTTCTCGTCCCAGCTCAAAACAGCCTCCACGATTGGTAGGAAAATAAAGGTCTTTTCAAGAGGTTTCCAACGCTACCAAGAACTCGAAAAACGGAGGTCGGAATCAACGGGAAATGGCGATAGAAAGTGACGGTGAACAGTAGCTATTTCGAGGGTTTCGAGTTTGAGGATAAGAAATATCGGGTCTGGAATGCTCTAAGTGAAACTCAACACTTGTATTTATCCTCTACTCCAAAAGCTCCCCAATAATTCAATCACCGACAGAAATAGATATCTACAACTTAAAATATCGCAGGACAGATCTCTCGCGCAAAGCTAAGGAAAACAGACCTCACGCTCCCCGCCAAAATCTCGCGCAAGCCTCAAAACAGATCCCTCAATTAACACTAAGGATCAAAACGACGACGTACAGGAACCAGCTTTCAGCGCTTCAACAAAACTCGCGCAAAACAGATTTCAGCGTTCAATTCAACGCATAAAGCTAAAAGACATCGTTTCACCAAAACAGATCCCAGCGTTCGCGCGCAACTCCAAAACGACGGCGTTCTGATCAAATCAGATCTCACGCTAAATAAACTCAAATGCAACAAGTAACAACAAAATATCAAATCAAATACAGATCCCCAATACATGATAACACGGGGCATCCCCCGGTTCAATACATATCATTATAGACTGGGACTCAGGGACGCGGGGACCGACCAGCTGAACTTCCACTCTGCCCAGCTTGGTTACCTGAAGCTCCTGCAAATGGGCAACGCAGACCCAAACAAGACAAAAGCAGGAAACAAGTACGAGGTCAAGCCTCAGTACGAAGAGCTATCAAAGCAGATAAACATGCAACATGCTATAAAACAATGCTATGAATGCATGAGGCTGTCAAAGGAAATCAGTCAGCTAGGCCGGTGCAACAACCGGCAAATCATATCATGTCGCCTCTATGCCACGGTCTATCAACCCGGAAATCATCGGTCCGTGATCATCGGGGCCCATCAGCCCATCACAGCTCGGCGGTAGATACTCGTATCCGGTAGTCACCGCTCCGACGATAGCGTTGGACTTTTCGGGCACGACCCAACAGTCGGCCAGTCACAACGTGGCACCCAATCAGGTTATCAAATCAAATCTGTAAATCAGGCTCAAGATGTATGCATGAATGCCATTCAATATCCATGCTTAATACATAAAATTCCTAAACGTAAGAACAGTATGCATACTCAAACAAAATCAGCAACTGGTTCACGTAGGCACATAGCAGAAAAGCCACAGATTTCACAACATCGAATTATAGACATGTTCAAGCTCACAACTGCTAAGGGCTGCTCAATTCGTACCTTTTCTTCTTCAATTTACCTAACAGAACTCAAAAAGCACGGCCAGCAACAATTCAAGCCTACTGCCCTTAAAGCTTCCACGGCAAATTCCACTCAAAATTCCAAGAAGTTGAAATCTGCCAAAGATACCTAATATCTTAGCTCAAATCTGCTACAACATACGATAAACCTACGGCCAGAGCTAGCCTCAAGCTCTAAGCATCCACGCAGGTACTAACCACAAGAAAACAAAGCTCAATCAACAAGAAAACTCACCCAAAAGATGGAAACGCACGGCGCAACTTACTGCTCAACTCAGCAGCTTCGTTTTCTCGTCCCAGCTCAAAACAGCCTCCAAGATTGGTAGGAAAAGAAAGGTCTTTTCAAGAGGTTTCCAACGATACCAAGAACTCGAAAAACGGAGGTCGGAATCAACGGGAAATGGCGATAGAAAGTGACGGTGAACAGTAGCTATTTCGAGGGTTTCGAGTTTGAGGATAAGAAATATCGGGTCTGGAATGCTCTAAGTGAAACTCAACACTTGTATTTATCCTCTACTCCAAAAGCTCCCCAATAATTCAATCACCGACAGAAATAGATATCTACAACTTAAAATATCGCAGGACAGATCTCTCGCGCAAAGCTAAGGAAAACAGACCTCACGCTCCCCGCCAAAATCTCGCGCAAGCCTCAAAACAGATCCCTCAATTAACACTAAGGATCAAAACGACGACGTACAGGAACCAGCTTTCAGCGCTTCAACAAAACTCGCGCAAAACAGATTTCAGCGTTCAATTCAATGCATAAAGCTAAACGACATCGTTTCACCAAAACAGATCCCAGCGTTCGCGCGCAACTCCAAAACGACGGCGTTCTGATCAAATCAGATCTCACGCTAAAACAACATATCTCAGCGCAACTCAAACAGATCTCAGCGCTTAGCAACGCAAACAAAACGACGCCGTAGCGAAACCAGATCCCTCGCTACTCGCTAAACCAGATGTCAACGCTTCTTGTTGACCATCACGTTAAATCTGCTTACGTCAGCAGATCTCACACCAAATGAACGCGATCACTTTCTTGCATGAGATTTGCTTACGTCACTCATGAGACCTGCTTACGTCATCGAATCCAAAATTACTAAACAAAAGCGCTGCTCTCAACACAGTCCAGATCTCACCAAACGATAGCATTCAGGGACCAGATCTCTAATAAAAATTCGATCCATTCCACATCAATTATTCGACCAGATTTCACCTGAAAAACACAAACTAAAATCTGGACAATTCAACTAGAGATCTGAATATTTTCCAAATCAGATTTCATCAAAATTCGAAATTCCAGAAATCTAAATTCTTAATTCTCGTGACTAATCTAACTCAAAATCCGATTAATCACTAATTAGAAATCTGAATCCTCACATTCTCCCCACCTTAAGAGATTTCGTCCTCGAAATCAAAGACAAACCAAGGCAGAAACAATCAAACATGCAAATTCAGGACCAACAACTCATCAAATTCAAAGCAAAACCAGAAATTTACCTGGAAATTCTGCACGATCAGTGCTCAAACAGATGAGGCCAATCCTGTCTCATCTTTTCCTCAACTTCCCAGGTTGCTTCTTCCCGGCCATGCTTGCTCCATTGGACCATCACCAACGGAATTATCTTGTTCCTCAGCTGCTTCTCCTTCCTATCCAAGATCTGCACCGGATATTAAACATAACTTAAGGCAGAATTTAGCTCAACTTCGTCGGTTCTCAAAACATGGGATGGATCCGGCTCATATTTTCTCAACATTGACACATGAAACACGTCATGCATCGCGGCTAACTCCTCGGGCAGCCTCAGTCGATAAGCCAATTGTCCAATCCGCTCGATAATCTCAAAGGGACCAACGAATCTGGGAGCCAATTTGCCTTTAAATCTGAATCTCATCATGCTCTTGAAAGGATAAATCTTGAGAACACACGATCGCCAACCTCAAACTCTAACGGTCGACGTCTTCTATTAGCATAGCTCTAGAAACGGTCTTGAGCAGCTTTCATCCTACTCCGAATCAAATCGATCTGATCCTTCATGTGCTGAACAAACTCCGGGGTAGAAAGCTGTCTCTCGCCCACTTCTTCCCAAAAAATTGGGGATCTGCACTTTCGACCATATAATGCCTCAAACGGAGCCATCCCGATAGTCACCTGGTAGCTGTTATTATACGAAAACTCGACTAAGGATAGCGAATCCTGCCAGCCACCACTGAAATCCATCACCACTGCTCGCAACATATCCTCTAAAGTCTGGATAGTCCGCTCAGACTGTCCGTCTGTCTGTGGGTGATAGGCTGTGCTCATCGCCAATCTCGAACCCATTGCTGCTTGCAGACTCTTCCAAAAGCGAGAAGTGAACCTCGGAGCTCTGTCAGACACTATCGAAACCGGAACTCCATGCAATCTAACCACATGGTCGATGTATAATTTCGCCATCTTTTTCATCGAACACCTCACATCATAGGGAATGAAATGGGCTGACTTCTAGAGTCTATCAATCACAACCCAGATCGCATCGTATCCCCTACTCGATCGAGGTAGATGAGTCACGAAATCCATGGCGATGTGCTCCCAATTCCATTGGGGCACCTCTAAACTCTGTAGCAATCCACCAGGTCTCATTCTCTCAGCCTTGACCTGCTGGCAATTCAGACATCTAGCAACAAAAGCAGAAATGTCGCTCTTCATACCTGCCCACCAGTAGTGAGACTTCAAGGCATGGTACATCTTTCGCTCGACTGGATGCACACTGTACCGACTACAATGTGCTTCATTCATGAGGGTCTCCTTCAAATTAATCAGTTTCGGAACTACTAATCTCCCTCTAAACATCAAACATCCATCAGAAGCAACAGAGAAATCATCAGACTGACCTGACTGCGCCTTAATCCATGGATATAGGGGTCGGTCCTCTGCGCCTCCCTGATGTTCATCACAATCTGCGGTTCCACCTGAAGAGAAGAAACAAATAAATATGATCACCCGGCTGGAATCGCCAACCAGAAGTACTCAACTCCTCATGAACCTTCGAAATACTCAAGGATGCTAACATATCAGGCTGGGTCTTTCGACTTAGAGCGTCTGCTCATGAACCGGGTAACTCGTCTTGTGAGGCTTCAACTGTCGAGACGCATACGCAATCACGTACCCGTTCTGCATCAGAAAACACCCTAAACCATTCAGAGAAGCATCGGAGCACACCACGAAACCTCCAGATCCAGACGGTAGGGCCAAGACAGGAGCAGTAGTCAACTCAGCGTCTGAAAACTGTACTCGCGCTCATCAGTCCATACAAATCTCTTATCTTTCTGAGTCAACTGCGTCATAGGCCTGGCTATCGAAGAAAACTTCTCAATGAAACGCCTATAGTAGCCGGCCAACCCCAAGAAACTACGGATCTCTGAAACGTTTCGAGGTCTCTCCCAGTTAAGCACTGCTTCAACCTTGCTCGGATCTACAGAAATCCCTTGTGCCGAAATCACATGACCCAAGAAGATAATCCTATCAAGCCAAAATTCGCACTTTCTGAACTTGGCATAGAGCTGCGAGTCTCTCAATCTCTGCAATACTAGTCTCAGGTGCTCCTTGTGCTCTCTCTTGCTCCTCGAGTACACCAAGATGTCATCTATGAAGACGATTACGAATCGATCGATATACTCACTGAAGACGCGATTCATCAAATCCATAAAGACAGCGGGGGCATTCGTCAATCCAAACGGCATGACAAGAAACTCAAAATGCCCATATCGAGTCCGGAAGGCTGTCTTTGCCACATCAACGTCTCTAATTCGCAACTGGTGATAACCAGAGCGCAAATCAATGTTCGAGTAAACAACCGATCCCTGCAACTGATCGAACAAGTCATCAATCCTCGGCAGAGGATACTTGTTCTTCACTGTTGCTTTATTCAACTGTCTAAAGTCCACACACATCCTCATAGTGCCATCTTTCTTTTTCACAAATAAAATCGGATCTCCCCAAGGCGACATGCTCGGTCTGATGAAGCCTTTCTCTAAGAGATCACTCAACTGTTCCTTCAGCTCTTTCAACTCTGCGGGCGCCAACCGGTAAGGAGCTCTAGAAATCGGGGCGGTACCGGGCACCACTCAATACTGAAGTCGATCTCGCGTCAAGGAGGGAATCCAGGAATCTCATCTGGAAACACGTCGGGAAACTCTCGAACGACGGGGATGTCGCGCAACTCTAATCGCTGCTCCTGGGAACTATCAAGTGCGTAGATCATGAATCCTGCATTACCTAGCGATAGCAGGCTAAACATCTCCATAGCGGATACTAGGGGAATCTTCGACCTCAAATCCGTGCCGTAGAAATCCCACCTCTCACCCGTATCAGGGCGAAATCTCACCACACCATGGAAGCAATCAACAGTAGCCTTATAGCTAGATAATACGTCCATTCCCAAAATGCAGTCGAAATCTCTAATCCCCAACACAATCAAATTGGTCACCAAAACATGCTCATCAAACCTAATCAGGCAATCTACCACTACCTCTCGGGACCACAGATCCACACCAGCAGGAGTAGACACAGAAACAACATCACACAGTGGGGAAGAACTCAACCCACGCTCAAACACAAACATCTCAGATATAAAAGAGTGTGATGCACCAGTGTCAAACAATACTCTTGCAGGATAATCATAAATAGAGCATGTACCTCTAATCACCATGCCCGGCGTCTCCTCAGCCTGGTCCAACGACAAGGCGTTCGCCTGCGCCTGCTGGGGAATTTGAAACGGGGGTCGAGAAGGTCCTCCAAAACGAAACGGCTCACGAGGCTGAAATCCTGATCGCTGGGACTGCGCAAAAGGTTGCTGTCGCTGAGAAGAACCACTAGCGGAACCCTGCTGCGACTGACCAGTAGACCGTCCTCCAATCGAAGGACACGCTCTAGCGAAATGTCCCGGCTGACCACATAGATGGCAAAGTCCTCGGACTCCTCGACACTGCAAAGTCTCATGTCTCCCTCCGCACTGACTACAGAATCCGCCTCCAGAACCGCTACCAGAACCACTGCCAGAACCAAAGCTCACGGAACCAGAAGAACTCGAATGGCCCTTTTTCTTGAATTGCTTCCCTCGAGATCTGAACTGCTGGCGACTCGACTGTTGTGACCCCTGAGGAGACTGATAAGACTACGACACTGCCGGCACTGGCTGAGAAGCACGCCCAGACGTCTGATGTATCGGAGCCTCAGGATCCATCAAACTCTCCTCGATATCAACCGCATTGTTCACAGCTTCCATGAAAGTCGCCGGAGACCCAGACAACACCATCCGGTAAAGGTCAGGTCTCAAGCCCTTCAAGAACTTGTTCCTCTTCGTTCGCTCTTGGTTCGCCACAGCTGGCATGTACACTAGAAGCGCAGAAAACCGCCTCGCATACTCGGCCACACGCATGTCACCCTACTTCAGGTTATCAAACTCACGCTCTCGGCTGGCGAAATAGGACTCTGGAGTGTATTCGCGTCGAAAAGCCTCACAGAAAACATCCCAAGAGAGCACCGTCCCACTATCTCGAAGCATCCTAGAAGTACTCCTCCACCAGCGCTGTGCATCATCTCGCAGCTGCAGCACTGCCAACTTCATTCTCTTTTCCGGAGCGTACTCCAAGGTATCAAATAACTCCTCCATCTGAACAAGCCACGCCTCAGCCCTAGCACCACCCTCAGTACCGGCCAACGTCGGTGGGTTCGTCCGCTGAAATCGGGCTAAGACCAACTCCATTCCACCTATCTGTCTAGTGACTTCCTCAACCTGAGCATCGTCATCACTACCTGCTCTAGATTCCTCCACGGAACGTCTAGTCCTCCTACCTCCTCCTCGTCTCGGCGGCATATAAACAAGCCTAGAGGTAAGATCTCACAACAGATAGAATAATAAGACAGATAATAGATCACATAAGTCACAGAGGCCAATCCAAATCAAATCAAAACTCTGTGCCTAGACTCGAGTGTGAGCAAAAGAAATCGAGCTTATCCCAGTTTAAGCTCTGATACCAAAAATGTCAGGCCCCGTGCTAATTACTAACAATTAACACATAATAAGCGCATAAACACGGAAGCTTAAAATCAGGGCTTAAAAATTTTTCGAAATACAATGGGCCTGAACTTCAAATCATACATTCAAAATATTCAATACTCAAATATGAGTTGACTCAAACTCAATATGCAACAGGCAACAACATAATATCAATCAAATACAGATCCCCAATACATGATAACACGGGGCATCCCCCGGTTCAATACATAACATAAATAGACTGGGACTCAGGGACGCGGGGATCGACAAGCTGAACTTCCACTCGGTCCAGCTTGATTACCTGATGTTCCTGCAAACGGGCAACACAGACCCAAACAAAAACAAAAGCAGGAAACAAGTACGAGGTCAAGCCTCA
>KV005042.1:120685-131138 GCA_001598015.1 Dorcoceras hygrometricum
ATCATACATTCAAAATATTCAATACTCAAATACTAGTTGACTCAAACTCAAACACAACAGGTAACAACATAATACAAATCAAATGTAGATCCCCAATACATGATAACACGGGGCATCCCCCGGCTCAATACATATCATATATATAAACTGGGACTCAGGGACGTGGGGATCGACCAGCTGAACTTCCACTCTGCCCAGCTTGGTTACCTGAAGCTCCTGCAAATGGGCAACGCAGACCCAAACAAGACAAAAGCAGGAAACAAGTACGAGGTCAAGCCTCAGTACGAAGAGCTATCAAAGCAGACAAACATGCAACATGCTATAAAACAATGCTATGAATGCATGAGGCTGTCGAAGGAAATCAGTCAGCTAGGCCGGTGCAACAACCGGCAAATCATATCATGTCGCCTCTATACCACGGTCTATCAACCGGGAAATCATCGGTCCGTGATCATCGGGGCTCGTCAGCCCATCACAGCTCGGCGGTAGACACTCATATTCGGTAGTCACCGCTCCGACGATAGCGTTGGACTTTTCGGGAACGACCAAACAGTCGGCCAGTCACAACGTGGCACCCAATCAGGTTATCAAATCAAATCTGTAAATCAGGCTCAAGATGTATGCATGAATGCCATTCAATATCCATGCTTAATACATAAAATGCCTAAATGTAAGAACAGTATGCATACTCAAACAAAATCAGCAACTGGTTCACGTAGGCACATAGCAGAAAAGCCACAGATTTCACAACATCGAATTATAGACTTGTTCAAGCTCACAACTGCTAAGGGCTGCTCAATTCGTACCTTTTATTCTTCAATTTACCTAACAGAACTCAAAAATCACGTCCAGCAACAATTCAAGCCTACTGCCCTTAAAGCTTCCACGACAAATTCCACTCAAAATTCCAAGAAGTTGAAATCTGCCAAAGATACCTAATATCTTAGCTCAAATCTGCTACAACATACGATAAACCTACGGCCAGAGGTAGCCTCAAGCTCTAAGCATCCACGCAGGTACTAACCACAAGAAAACAAAGCTCAATCAACAAGAAAACTCACCCAAAAGATGGAAACGCACGGCGCAACTTACTTCTCAACTCAGCAGCTTCGCGTTCTCGTCCCAGCTCAAAACAGCCTCCAAGATTGGTAGGAAAAGAAAGGTCTTTTCAAGAGGTTTCCAACGCTACCAAGAACTCGAAAACGGAGGTCGGAATCGACGGGAAATGGCGATAGAAAGTGACGGTGAACAGTAGCTATTTCGAGGGTTTCGAGTTTGAGGATAAGAAATATCGGGTCTGGAATGCTCTAAGTGAAACTCAACACTTGTATTTATCCTCTACTCCAAAAGCTCCCCAATAATTCAATCACCGACAGAAATAGATATCTACAACTTAAAATATCGCAGGACAGATCTCTCGTGCAAAGCTAAGGAAAACAGACCTCACGCTCCCCGCCAAAATCTCGCGCAAGCCTCAAAACAGATCCCTCAATTAACACTAAGGATCAAAACGACGACGTACAGGAACCAGCTTTCAGCGCTTCAACAAAACTCGCGCAAAACATATTTCAGCGTTCAATTCAACGCATAAAGCTAAACGACATCGTTTCACCAAAACAGATCCCAGCGTTCGCGCGCAACTCCAAAACGACGGCGTTCTGATCAAATCAGATCTCACGCTAAAACAACAGATCTCAGCGCAATTCAAACAGATCTCAGCGCTTAGCAACGCAAACAAAACGACGTCGTAGCGAAACCAGATCCCTCGCTACTCGCTAAACCAGATGTCAACGCTTATTGTTGACCATCACGTTAAATCTGCTTACGTCAGCAGATCTCACACCAAATGAACGCGATCACTTTCTTGCATGAGATTTGCTTACGTCACTCATGATACCTTCTTACGTCATCGAATCCGAAATTACTAAACAAAAGCGCTGCTCTCAACACAGTCCAGATCTCACCAAACGATAGCATTCAGGGACCAGATCTCTAATAAAAATTCGATCCATTCCACATCAATTATTCGACCAGATTTCACCCGAAAAACACAAACTAAAATCTGGACAATTCAACTAGAGATCTGAATATTTTCCAAATCAGATTTCATCAAAATTCGAAATTCCAGAAATCTAAATTCTTAATTCTCGTGACTAATCTAACTCAAAATCCGATTAATCACTAATTATAAATCTGAATCCTCATATTGATAGGGTAGAAAACTGATTGAACGCTACAGTACGGAACAGATCGCACGCAATCTGAGCTTTAATGAAAATAAAACAGCGAGATGCAATAGCTCTGGTCCTTGAAATCTGTTGAGCACCGAGAAGTATATGGGGTATGATATGTTTAAAAATCCAGGGAATAAGTACCCGAAATATTCTCTAAAAATTAAAGTTGAATGTTTAAATTTATGCGATGCAAGTATGTAAGCTAAAATAACAATGTATGTTGAAAGCTGTAAATAACTCATCTGTTTGTTTATGGAAGTTCGGAGCTCAATCTCCTACGTCTCCCCTTCTTCCATTGCTGAAAGGATTCCACTAGAAGACTTTGATTATTACAGCCTTTGTAACAACCAAATTCCATCAGCCAAAACTGTGAGAACTCCTAGACTCCACGATTGCTGGCATGACCACGCAATCTGCACTTGTTTTACGTCTCAATGCTAAGACAACAACCACTTTGTTTACTGTCTGTGTGTTCAGACTACAAACACTAGTTTTATGTCTTGTGTGAGACCTCACTCTGCTTATCTATTTTGCTTAGCTCTCATAAGTGTGAGTGAGGGTGTGTCAGGTCCGGTGTGCTAATATCAGATTAAATACTCATTTAATCCAATTAATACGGAATCATTTAAAATATGGGTTAAGAGTGTGAGTGAGGGTGTGTCAGGTCCGGTGTGCTAATATCTGATTAAATACTCATTTAATCCAATTAATACGGAATCATTTAAAATATGGGCTAAAAATTTTCGAATTTTGGCCTGATCCAATTTATTATTCAGAATAAGTTCATAATCAAAATAAGGAGTTTAACTCAAAACTCAACAATACAACAGGTAAATAATAATTAGTCAATCAACTACAGATCCCCAAACATAAATAAAGGCACGGGACATCCCCTGGCTCAATATATCAATACATAATTATAACAAGGACTCAGATCGAAATGGGGATCGACCAGCTGAAGCTCCACTCTGTCTAGCCTGGTTACCTGAAGAACCTGCGAAGGCCAACCAAGACCCAAGCAGCCCAAAAACAGGGAAAGGAAACGAGGTCAAAACTACGAAGAGCACTCATAAAACAGCAAATCATAAAACATGCAATATTCACATCATGATATGCATGTGGCTGTCAAGGAAAATCGGTCATATTGGCCAACAACTCAGCTAGCAAATCTCAATTGAGCCTCAAACACCATGCACAACCAATCAGCCGGTGGAAATAATCGGTCCGTGATCTTCAGGTCCGTCGACCATCACAGCTCACCGGTCTTCAGGCGCGACAACTCAGCCGGCCACCACCCCGATGATAGCATTGGACCTTTCAGGCGTGACAACTCAGTCGGCCGATCACAATGCTATCTCGACGTAGGTCATCAATCAATCATCAGGCTCAATATGTATGCATGAATGCCAATAATATCAATTCTCACATACATAAATCAACGTAAACAGAACAAATAATTCACATAATAACCAAGTCAACTCTGTTCATGTAAACACCCAGATCACAACATTCAAATCATGCTGGCATATTCACATGCTTATGTACAAATCTGTTTAAATAAGCTCAATTCGTACCTCAAACCTCAATTTCTACCTCGACAGATCACGCAGAACCAGCTCCAATAGCCTGCTCAAATATGCTACTCACGAGCTCCTCAAAAGATCGACGGAAAAATGCCAACAATACCAAATCCAAAGCTGCTCAAGGACCATAGAACAACTGGACAACAATCGCGAAGATGCTCGAACCTTCAACTACTTCGCGCTCCCTCAACTCGTCGATCTAAAACTCCAAACTGGTATCAATCGAAAGCCCTAAGGAAGATGAGCTCAGCGCCACCAATCTTGCTCTAAACGGTGGCGTATATCGAAGGCAATCGACGGAGAATGGTTCGAATGAACAGTACTAATCGAGGGTTCTCGGTGAAGAAGATAAGAAAATATCGGGTTCGAAATTCTCTAAGTGTTATCGAAACTTATATTTAAATACCCAAGTCAAAGCTACAGTGAAAGTCAATCATCGACATATTCAGATCTTAGCGTCATTCAGATCTTAGCGCTACTCAGATCTGACTTCACTATCTTAGATCTGACTCTGCTACGCTATACTAGCGCACCAAAATTAAACGACGTCGTGCTACTAATCAAAACGGCGTCGCACAGGGGTCCCGCTCGCTAACGCTAAACGACGTCGTGTTGACTCCAGATCTGAAACAGATCTCACGCACTCAGACCCTCTAACGCTCGTCTAGATCTGAACAACTCTGAACCGCACCGATCTACACCAACTCACGAACCGGACCGGTTCACACAGTAACGTTGACCAATACTTGACTTCTCTTTGCTAACCAAATCTAATTCCTCTCGCAATACCAGACTGACTAGCACCCAAAACGACATCGTATCACTAATATTCAAAACGACATCGCTTCACTTCCCTCTCAAGGTGATTTACTCAAACATCCGAGGGACATCTCAAGTCTGATTCTCGCTAACACTCACACGGGAATCCTAATAGCTTACCTTCTTCAAGCCACCTGATAGCGATCAACAGTACACATCTGATCTGTTCTACGCCAAATCTGAAAAATCCGAAAATCACAAACAGCAAAACCAAATCCTTCAAATCTGAAAATCCGATGGTTAACTTCTCTATTAGCTAATCCTCGCCCAGATCTGATTAACTAATTAACCACCACTTTACGAAATTCTAGTCCTCACATTCTCCCCAACTAGAAAAGGATTTCGTCCTCGAAATCAACTCTCAACACTGATCAGAATCAAGAGAACACCAGAAAATCACCAAAATTCAGACTAACAATCTGTTCAGCATGACTCAATGCTTAACAGAACCACAAATCAAGAATACTAAGCACTCAAATCACGCAAATTCAAGCCAGAAGATTACCTGGAAACCTACTGGCAATGCTCAAACAGATGAGGCCACTCTTGTCTCATCTTTTTTTCAACTTCCCAGGTAGCTTCTTCTCTACCATGCTTGCTCCATTGGACCATCACCAACGGTATATCTTATTCCTCAGCTGCTTCTCCTTTCGATCTAGGATCTGCACTGGATATTCAACATAGCTCAAGGTAGAATCCAGCTCTACTTCATCAGTCCTCACCACATGGGACGGATCTGGCTCATATTTTCTCAACATTGACACATGAAACACATCATGCATCGCTGCTAACTCATCAGGAAGCTGTAATCGATAAGCCAACTGTCCGATCATCTCAACAATCTCAAAGGGACCAACGAATCTAGAAGCCAATTTACCCTTAAATCTGAATCTCAACACTCTCTTGAAAGGAGAAACTTTGAGAAACACTCGATCACCAACCTCAAACTCCAGAGGCCTGCGTCTTTTATTAGCATAGCTAGCATGGCGATCTTGTGCAGCTATCATTTTTCTCCGAATCAATTCAATCTGATCTTTCATATGCTGCACAAATTCAGGAGTAGATAGCTGTTTCTCACCAATCTCTTCCAAAAGATTGGAGATATACACTTTCGACCATGCAAAGCTTCAAACGGGGTCATTCCGATAGTCACCTGGAAGCTGTTGTTGTAAGAAAATTCAACCAAGGACAAAGAATCATACCAGCTACCGCTGAAATTCATCACAACTGCTCGTAGCATATCTTCTAAAATCTGAATGGTTCTCTCGAATTGGCCATCTGTCTGCGGGTGGTTTGTACTCATAGCCAATCTTGAACCTATAGCTTTTTTTTGGAAAAAGCCAAGGGAAGATGGCATAAACCAAAATAGTGATACAGAGAGGGGGGCTAGGCCAAAACCTCTCATAATCAAACAAACAAAATTCCCTACATGTTAGTTAATTTCCGAGAAACACGCACGTAGGGGAAGCCAATCATGTCCAGTTTGCATTAGCCTGCGGTTGTCCTATCAAGCCTCAAGCTATCAAATTCTGCATAAGTTCTTTTCTGCATACCCAGTGATGCCAAAGAATCAGCTGAAGCGTTACCTTCACGGTGGATGTGCGTGATGCGTGTGGCGTAATTAGCTCGAACTTCCTGGATGCTGGTGAGTGTATGCCTGAGATCCCAGCTGGTATGATCAGAAATGATGAGATGTAGAGCCACCTCCGAATCAGTTTCAATCCATATAGGGAAGAATTGCTGCTGGATGCAAATGCGCAGCCCCTGAATAATAGCTGTTAATTCTGCTTTGACGATGGATCCTTCTCCCAAAAACCCGTGAAATGCAGCTTGAACCTGACCTGTGCAGTCCCGAATTAGGCCACCAGTAGATATCAACCCCTAATTAGAACGGAAACCATCTGTATTTAATTTGAACCAAGGGGTAGGCGGTTTTGTCCAGCTGATAAGGGCTATAGATGTGCACATGTACCCCTTTATTCGCACATTAAATTCCTGTGCGAGAGATGAACAGCCATTCCAGTGTTCGGCCTTGAGCAAACCAGACGAAGCTGCTGCATATATATAGTATCGTATGTGCCTGATAATAGCAGTAGACCTGAGCTTGATGTTACTGTATTTGGAGTTATTTCGCCCAATCCAGAGGAACCACAGAATAAGGAATGGGATGCATTCCTGTATATGTCCACGCTGCTTCCATTTATTTTCCATGCGCCAGTTGTTCAACTGTGTGGCGTGTGGCTGGTAAGAAATATATGATCAAAGGATTCCTCCTGGCCGCAGCACTGGCATTTAGAGCCCAATGAGAACCCACGCTTTTTCAAAACATCATCAGTGGGAATCTTTCGTTGGATCCACCTCCAAGCAAATAAAGACATGGTAGGTGATAAGAGTTTGGACCAGCAAGCTGTATAAATATCTTTAGGAATGTCCCTGTGCCTCAGAAGCTCCCACGCAGATTTGCTAGAGAATTTGCCATGGGAATTTGGTTTCCAGATAAGCCTATCAACCATGAAGGGACTGATAGGAACTTGCAGCACCTGTTCAATCAAATCAGCGCCAATATGAAGCTCCAAACGTTCCCTGTTCCAGCGTCCCTAATCAATGAACCAAGCCACCTTTCTGTACTTGGGGCCAACAATTTCATAGAGATTATATAAAGGGCCAGAAGGAAGCCAAAAATCATACCAGAAACTTAACTCCCCCTACCAATGCTCCAACATATATGGGATTCAGCCAGGTGCCTGATTTTGATCAATCTTCTCCAAATAGGGGAAATATGTACCTTTAGATCCACAGCAGAAGGAGGCGTAGGGTAGCAGTATTTATGGTGTAGGAATTTGGTCCATAAAGAATCAGTAGCCCGAAATCTCACCCACATTTTGATAGAGAAGGCACTGAGGGCATCTTTAAGATGTTTAATGTCCAGGCCGCCCTCCTGTTTAGGAAGGCATATCTGTTTCCAAGATATCCAGTGTGTCTTTTGCTGTCCCTCTTTAGATCCCCATAAAAATCTGGCACAAATCATTTCAAGTCTGTGCAGGATGGTTCCTGGAGATTCAATTACATGAAAAAGATATATGGGCAACGAGGAAAGGACGCTCTTGATGAGCACCAGCCTAATCCCAGG
Source organism: Dorcoceras hygrometricum (assembly GCA_001598015.1). Classification (NCBI taxonomy): domain Eukaryota; kingdom Viridiplantae; phylum Streptophyta; class Magnoliopsida; order Lamiales; family Gesneriaceae; genus Dorcoceras; species Dorcoceras hygrometricum. The sequence goes on from KV005042.1 coordinate 128,452, forward strand.
TGATAAGATCTTGGTCGCCCATCCTTTCAATTTGTTGAGTGCCTTGGTAACAAGAGGTTGGAATTACCTGCTCTTTCGATGACCAGTAAAAAGAGGGGCCCCAAGGTAGTTTAGAGGAAGCATACCTTCTTGGAAACCTGTTAATTTGTTGATAGTAGCCCGTCTTGTTTGAGAGGTTCTCATGGCAGTAATAAATACACTCTTGTCGCCATTTATCAACTGTCCAGACGTAGTCTCATAATGGTGCAAAGCCTCACGGATTCTTCTAATGCAATCCACGGATCCATTGGAGAAAATGATAATATCATCAGCATAAGCAAGGTGAGAAACCTTAATAGTGCATCCCGTTTGATAGAATAGTTGTTGCCTTTGGAGGAATAAATGTTCAAGACTCCTGGACAGATATTCTGCCCCTATAATGAAGAGCAGGGGGGATAATGGATCTCCTTGTCTCAGACCTCTTTTGGAGCAGAAGAAACCAGATAGAGATCCATTTATATTAACAGAAAACCAACAATTGTTAATGCAAGCCAAGAAAAGTTGTTGCACTTTGCCTGAGAATCCAACCGCAGCGAGCACCTTAGTTAAGAAATCCCATTTAACCCTTTCGTATGCCTTAGCCATATCAAGTTTTAAAAGCATATTACCCCCACGTATATGGTAGTTCAAATAGTGAACCATATCCTGGCAAGCAGAATGTTATCAGAAATTTGCCTACCTTTAACAAAACCACTCTGTTGGGGAGAAATGATTTTATCCAACATAGGTCGAAGTCTAATGGCAAGAAGCTTGGATATAATTTTGTTACAGACATTGCACATGCTAATGGGTCGAAATTCGCACCATTTCTGGGCATTATCACTCTTGGGAATGAGCACAATTGTAGTGGCAGTAAAGCTCTTAGGTAACGGCCTTCCTTCAAAGAATTCAATAACAGCCTGATATAGGTCCTCTTTGATGATGTCCCAGCAGGTAGAATAGAACAAGGCAGAGTACCCATCAGGTCCAGCGGCACTATCCGCATGCATAGAGAAAGTCACCTCTTTTATCTCATCCAAGGAAGGGAGTGCTTCCAGATTATAATTATCCCCTTCATGAAGAAGCCGAGGGATAATGTGAGGATTGAACTGGGACAAGGCAGTGTCCTCACCAGTAAGGAGTTGCTCGAACAACCCAGCACCAGAAGCTTGAATATCCACCGGCCGTTCCATACACATACCCTGGTCCCATATGCGATGGATTCTATTTGTGTTCCTCCTTTTGTTCACCACATTATGTGTAATGCCCAGAATCATTAGGGGAGTAATTTCGACATTCAAGAATTTGATAAAGATTGATTATGAGCTCGGATTTCTTCTGGAAGTGTTGGATAATGCATGAACTAAAGATTGTTAAATCACGAAGTATGATAACCAGTCGACGTAACCAGACGAAGCGACTTGATAAAATCAGCAGCAGGTTACTGTAGTTCGCGACTGGTGGAAATTTTGAGATTCAGTTGAAACATTGGTGTTGAGTTCAGCTGGAAACAAACGCGCAAATAGAAGGGCCAATGAGAGAGCGCCACGTGTTAGTCACTGTTATGCGTTAGAAATCAGCAGCAAGAGGTTTTACGCATCTGCTGGTTTATGTACCTGCTGATCATTGATGGGTATCTGCTGGTTATTGATTTTATCTGCTGGTTGACAATGACGTAAGTGAGACGTCGTCGTTTTGATTATTAGCTCAAACCAGTCGAGGGGAAATTCGTTCCAGCTGAAAGAATACGACAGCGTTTTAACTTATGATTATGAGTCTTGATACGATGTCGTTTAGCAACCAGACGAGGCTTAGGGAAATCAGTCGAGAGATTTTGCTATCTGCTGATTGTCCAGTCGAGGGATCAATGCGACACCGTTTTGATGTGCGATCAGCAGCTGGTTCGTTTGTGTAAAGTAGTACCAGCTGATGACATGTAACGACGTCGTTGGAATTAGTTATCACGACATCGTTTTGAGCTTTGAAGTGTTGCGACTGAATTGATTACTGTTGTTGCGACTGATTATTACAACAGCTGATTCTTGCGTCTGCTGAAAATAGCGACTGAGGACGATGAACAGCAGTTGAGGAATCTGTTTATCGTTATTCACCTTCGAAGCGGTGGAAGTATATCTCGATTTACTACTCAGCATGACACGTGGAACTCGAATTGAATACGTTGGAAATGCTGCAAGAAATACAAAGAGCGTTGTATATATATAGAGGATTGAATTTGAAATGCTGAGAATATCTGAATTTCAGTGATCGACCTTTGAGCTGGCAAGTATCTTCAGAAGCAAGGAACAGAGTGTAAGAACGTTAACTGAAGCATTTTGAGAACAGAGAAACAAAGGTATAATCTGACAGAAGAGTCAGGAACTAGATTACTCGAGAATGATATTTCTTGAGTATTCCGATAGAACGTTAAGCATTTTGAGAACAGAGAAACAAAGGTATAATCTGACAGAAGAGTCAGGAACTAGATTACTCGAGAATGATATTTCTTGACTTGAGCGATGAAATCACATACATATATGATTACTGTTCTTGATTTAGAACTTGAATTATGTGTGTGTCGATCCATCACAGGTAGTGGATCTTTTATATTTGCATGAGTTTGCATATTAAAGAGAATTGAATTGATTCTAATGCCCAGGACTGAGTTGGCC
>KV005042.1:166872-178137 GCA_001598015.1 Dorcoceras hygrometricum
CGCCGGAATTTGTTCCGGCCAATTTTGACGAGGAGAATCCGTCCGCGCAGATCTCGTCAGCTCTTATAGTGCAGGCTGAGGAAGGAATCTAGTCTCTGGTCGTGGACCTGATTGGCGTTATCTACCGCAATCTACCGTGAAGAGCCGACGTTATTGTAACTACGGTTGGAGCCAGGCACAAGGGCCAACAAGTCGTCAGCTCTTATAGTGCAGGCTGATGAAGGAATCTAGTCTCTGGTCGTGGACCTGATTGGCGTTATCTACCGCAATCTACCGTGAAGAGCCGACGTTATTGTAACTACGGTTGGAGCCAGGCACAAGTGCCAACAAGGTAGTGTTTTGAACACCCTATGAATGACATTAATTGTTAATTGTTATTATCGTATTGATCGTCTCCCGGCATCTATTTTTCTGTTCTTCCACTGCCTCGCCGGGAGGCGTGATCCGGATCCCTAGCAGTGGTATCAGAGCCGTGGTTTTCGGATCTGATCAATACTTTATGCCATATTGTATCTAGATCTATCAAATTTTCAAATCGAAACAAAGAAAATTTTTAAAATCAACCGGCCGGCCGTCGCCTCGCGCTGGCCGCGCATGGTGGCCGCGCATGGTGGCCGGCCATGGCCAGCAGCCGCGCTCACCTCGTTGCACGCTGGCCGAGACATGCGCGCCGCCTTGCGATCGTCAAGCGCTGATCTCGCGCACCTTGTTGCGCGAAGATCGCGCATGGTGGCCGCTGCGTTTCGCGAAAGAGGCCGGCCGCTGCTGCTCCACTCCGCTGCAACTGGTCGCACAAGATGTTGCACCACGGCCGAGAGGTGGCCGGCCTTATGCGCGCGTGATTGGGGCGCGATATCAATGGAGCGCCGCGCTTTGTCGCGGTCGCGTGCGCCCTTGCGGCGTGCGTGAATTCATGGTGGCGGCCGCCGGCCGGCCGCCGCTCCGGCGAGTCTCCGACGATGTCGTGACGGCTGGTCTGATTTCTTCTAGGTTTTGGTTCGGGCCTGTCCCGAACAGCCCGTGAAGTTTTCGGGCCGGTACACGATGTCGGGCCCGTTAATGGTCGATTTTGAAATTTTAAGATTATCGGGCCTAGAATTGTTTTAAGCCCAATATGATACAATTAAAATTAGTAAAATATGATTTTAATTATGAAATATGATTTTATAATGAAATATGATTTTGTTGATAAAAATTTGTTTTTATCGGCAAAATACGATTTTATTATAAAATACGATTCGTAATTAGAATATGATTTTACGATAAATAATTAGATTATTTAAATTATGCATGTTAATTAGATTAATTGCATGATTGGGGTGATCGAGAGTCGTGCCCAATGTGTTAGGTGTATGCAATAGGTTTTGTATGATTTCGGTTTATTAATATTTGATTATCATTTAAAGTTGGCCTGTTTGGCCCGTTCCCACCCCTTGTTAAATGTATCCCTTATTTGTCATAGTAAATTTAAATGTAAAATTATTAGATTTAGTGGGAGGACATCCGAAGACGGTGGACGATGACGATCAAGATATTGAAGACCGAATATCTGTAAAACAATAAAATACGATTTCGTAATTAGAATATGATTTTACGAATAAATAATTAGATTTATTTAAATTATGCATGTTAATTAGATTAATTGCATGATTGGGGTGATCGAGAGTCGTGCCCAATGTGTTAGGTGTATGCAATAGGTTTTGTATGATTTCGGTTTATTAATATTTGATTATCATTTAGTGGGCCTGTTTGTGGCCCATTCCCACCCCTTGTTAAATGTATCCCTTATTTGTCATAGTAAATTTAAATGTAAAATTACTAGATTTATTGAGGGGGTCATGTATGCCGGAAAGTTGTCCACGCCATTGACAACTGTTGTGAGTCGGTTGGAACTCCCTTTAACGTTGGCTCATATTATTGGGGACGTTAAGGGGACAGTCCTTCACGACTCAACATTGATGGGTCAATCTTGACACGTGATTGTAAACGGCGTCATATTATTGGGCCCTTACTGGACGTGAGGTGAATACATGGAGGTTGCACCGGTTGCAATCGGAAACTACCTTTTGGGGGTCATGGATGGCTGATATTATTCGGGTCCATGATCGCTTGATTGGGCTCCGTGTACCCACTAAAGAAACCTGTTTTCTCGATTTCATTAGAGGGTAGTGAAATCGTTAAAATAGTGGGAGGGTAATTCATAAAAATTAATGACCATGTTTTATGTCTTAGCGTTTATTTTATATAGTTAGTAATGCATGTCTGTTTTCTTTTCAGTATAACTGCTTTATAAAATGGTTTCGATGAAAAACCCGTCTCGCTGCTATACTGCATAGCAACAGGTTCACCGGTCTGAACTCCAAGACTGGCTCCGGAACCTCAATCTTGTATTGGCTTCGGAGAAGCTCCTCTATACGATAGAGAAGTCGCCTCCGGAGGAAACCCCTGCCGATATCAGCCCTGAGGAGCTGATTACGCTTAACCAATGGCAGCACGATGAGGTTAAACGCTCGATGCTATGTGATGGCATCGATGTCCAATGAAATGCAACGGCGCTTTGAGAAGACAAAGTATGCTCTGATTTTAAGTTGTTATTGAGAAACGTTTTATTTGTTCCCGAATTAATAAAGAACATTATTTCTGTTTCTATGCTTGATAGTGATGGATATTCTTGTATGTTTGCTAATTCGATTTGTAATATTTACAAGAATGAATGTTTAATTGGAATTGGGGAACGCGAAAACGATTTGTACACCTTAAAACTAGAAGACGTTCCAACTCGCGATGTCGAAGCACACACAACAACGATTAAACGGAAACACGATAACTTAAACCCAGCACAATTTTGGCACGCTAGACTAGATCACATCTCCCTAAGTAGGATGAACAAGTTAGTTAGGAGTGATCTGTTTGATCTGTCAGACATCAACTCCCTACCGACTTGTGAATCTTGTCTGAAAGGAAAGATGACCAAGCGACCCTTCAAGGGCAAGGGTGAACGTGCTCAAGGCCTATTGGATTTGATCCATACTGATGTGTGCGGCCCGTTTAGTATTGGTACTAAATATGGTCACACATACTTCATCACATTTACCGATGATTACTCTAGGTACGGGTACTTGTACTTGATGAAGTACAAGTCTGAATCCTTTGAAAGGTTCAAGGAATTCAAGGCTGAATTAGAAAATCAATTAGGCAAAAGTATTAAGGCACTTTGATCTGATCGAGGTGGTGAATACTTAAGTGCTGAATTTCAAGACTATCTGAAAGAGAATGGGATTCTCTCACAGTGGACCCCTCCGGCCACACCACAGCTCAATGGTGTAGCGGAGCGTCGTATTCGGACCTTGTTAGACATGGTTCGATCCATGATGAGCTTCACTGAACTTCTTACCTCGTTTTGGGGCTATGCGCTCGAAACGGCGGTAATGTTGTTGAACAATGTCCACACCAAGGCAGTGGATAAGACTCCGTATGAGATATGGATGGGCAAACCACCCAAGTACTCATTTATGAGGATTTGGGGATGTCCTGCTTACGTGAAGCAGACAGTGGGAGATAAACTGGATACGAGATCCATCTTATGCTACTTAATTGGGTATCCAAAGAATTCCATTGGATACTACTTCTACTATCCCAGCGAAACAAAAGTGTTTGTTTCTAGGAATGCCACCTTTATGGAAAGGGAATTTCTACTTGATAGAAAGGGCAAAATAGTAGAACTCGAAGAGGTTCGAGATCCAATCGAAGTACCAAGTGAATCTCCTGCACCTACAGAGCCAGCACCAGAAATGGTCGCACCTAGGAGATCCGAGAGGGTTCCTAGGGCTCATGAGAGATATGGTTTTCTCCTTGAAGATGATCAAGGTGATCAAGTTGTTGGATCTGATCCAAGAACTTTCAAGGAGGCAATTTCGGATGCTGATTATAATTTGTGGCTTGAAGCAATGCAGTCTGAGTTTGACTCAATGCATGCTAACCAAGTTTGAACTCTTGTTAGCCCTCCCAAAGGAATTGTTCCTATTGGGTGCAAATGGGTGTACAAGAGGAAACTTGGGCCTGATGGTAAGGTAATGACCTACAAGGCACGACTGGTCGCGAAAGGTTACACTCAAAGGCAAGGTGTTGACTATGATGAAACCTTCTCGCCAGTCGCAATGTTCAAGTCAATTAGAATATTGTTAGCCATAGCCGCATGGTACGACTATGAGATATGGCAAATGGATGTGAAAGAATCTGTTAGGTAAATTGAGGAATTGAGGTACGAATTGAGCAGCTCTTAGCAGTTGTAGGCATAAACGTGCTGTGAATGATGTTGTGAACTGCTGCTATATGAATTACGTGAATCAGTATGTTAAATGATTGAGTTACATTCTGTTTTACGTATTGTACATTGTATGCATTGAGCATTGATATTGATTGGCATCATGCATACATATTGAGCCTGAATTGACAGATTTGATTTGATAACCTGATTGGGTGCCACGTTGTGACTGGCCGACTGTTGAGTCGTGCCCGAAAAGTCCAACGCTATCGTCGGAGTGGTGACTACCGGATTCGAGTGTCTACCCCCGAGCTGTGATGGGCTGACGGGCCCTGATGATCACGGACCGATGATTTCCACCGGCTGATTGGCTGTGTGTGGTATAGAGGCTTGATTTGAGTTGCCAGTTGATAGACTGGTCTAGCTATCCGACTTTTTGATAGCCCTCATGCATTCATAGCTTTGATTATAGCTTGTTGCATGTTTACTGCTTTGATAGCTCTTCGTACTGAGGCTTGACCTCGTTTTTCTTTTCCTGCTTTTGTTGTTTGGGTCTGTGTTACCCATTTGCAGGAGTTTCAGGTAACCAAGCTGGACCGAGTGGAAGTTCAGTTGGTCGATCCCCGCATCCCTGAGTCCCAGTTTATTTATGATATGTATTGAACCGGGGGATGTCCCGTGTTTTATTGTATTTGGGGGATCTGTATTTTGAATTGATTTATGTGGTTACTTGCTGTATCGAGTCGAGTAAACTTATATTTTGAATATCGAATATTTTGAATGAATGATTTGAAGTTCAGGCCTTTGTATTTTGAAAAATTTTTAAGCCCTGTTTTTAAGATTCCGTAATTATGCGCTTATTTTTGTGTTAATTGTTGGTAATTAGCACGGGGCCTGACACGCTAGCTTCAGTCTCCTCTCCTGAGAGTACTCCACCGCATAAAACAATTCCTCCATATGCTCTAACCAGCCTTCAGCCATCTAACCATCCTCGGCACCAGTAAACGTCGGGGGATTCATCCTCTGGAACCTAGCCAACACTAGTTACATCTCGTCAATATGTCTGGTCACATCGTCTACCTCTGTCTGTCTAGCACGATGACGCAAAGGTATACTCTGCTGCTCAACATCCTCATCACTGCCCGGGGCTCTGGACTCCCCATCTACCTACCTAGAGATCCTACTCCTACCTCTCCTCGGCAGCATCTACCAAAATCTCAGAGATAAGAACACAAGCAGATAAACACAAAGGCGGATATCATCACAGAAGTCACAGAGTCAATCAAAAGCAAAAGCTCAAACTCTGTGCCTAGACTCGAGTGTACTGAAAAAGAAATCGAGCTTATCCCAGTTTAAGTTCAGGCCCGATGCGCTAATACTAGATTAAATACTCATTTAATCCAAATAACGAAAGCATTTAAAATATGGGCTAAAAATTTTCGAATTTTGGGCCTAATCCAATTTATTATTCAGAATAAGTTCATAATCAAAATAAGGAGCTTAACTCAAAACTCAACAACACAACAGGTAAATAATAAGTAGTCAATCAACTATAGATCCCCAAACAAAAATAAAAGCACAAGACATCCCCTAGCTCAATATATCAATACATAGTTATAACTGGGACTCAGATCAAAATGGAGATCGACCAGCTGAAGCTCCACTCTGTCCAACCTGGTTACCTGAAGAACCTGCGAAGGCCAACCAAGACCCAAGCAGCCCAAAAACAGGGAAAGGAAACGAGGTCAAAACTACGAAGAGCACTCATAAAACAGCAAATCATAAAACATGCAATATTCATCATGATATGCATGTGGCTGTCAAGGAAAATCGGTCATCTTGGCCAACAACTCGCTGGAAAATCTCAATTGAGCCTCAAACACCACGTACAGCCAATCAGCCGGTGGAAATCATCGGTCCGTGATCTTCAGGTCCGTCGAACATCACAGCTCACTGGTCTTCAGGCGTGACAACTCAGCCGGCCACCACCCCGATGATAGCATTGGACCTTTCAGGCGCGACAACTCAGTCGGCCGATCACAATGCTATCTCGACGCAGATCATCAATCAATCATCAGGCTCAATATGTATGCATGAATGCCAATAATATCAATTCTCGCATACATAAATCAACGTAAACAGAACAAATAATTCACATAACAGCCAAGTCAACTCTGTTCATGTAAACACCCAGATCACAGCATTCAAATCATGCTGGAATATTCACATGCTTATGTACAAATCTGTTTAAATAAGCTCAATTCGTACCTCAAACCTCAATTTCTACCTCGACAGATCACGCAGAACGCAGCTCCAATAGCCTGCTCAAATATGCTACTCATGAGCTCCTCAAAAGCTCAACGGAAAAATGCCAACAAGACCAAATCCAAAGCTGCTCAAGGACCATAGAACAACTGACAACAATCGCGAAGATGCTCGAACCTTAAACTACTTTGTGCTCCCTCAACTCGTCGATCTAAAACTCCAAACTGGTATCAATCGAAAGCCCTAAGGAAGACGAGCTCAGTGCCACCAACATTGCTCTAAACGGTGGCGTAAATCGACGGCAATAGACGGAGAAAGGTTCGAATAAACAGTACAAATCGAGGGTTCTCGGTGAAGAAGATAAGAAAATATCGGGTTCGAAATTCTCTAAGTGTTAATCGACACTTATATTTAAATACCCAAGTCAAAGCTACAGTGAAAGTCAATCACCGACATATTCAGATCTTAGCGCCATTCAGATCTCAGCGCTACTCAGATCTGACTTCGCTATCTGAGATCTGACTCTGCTACGCTATACTAGTGCACCAAAATTAAACGATGTCGTGCTACTAATCAAAACGGCGTCGCACAGGGGTCCCGCTCGCTAACGCTAAACTACGTCGCGTTGACTCTAGATCTGAAATAGATCTCACGCACTCAGACCCGCTAACGCTCATCCAGATCTGAACAACTCTGAACCGCACCGATCTACACCAACTCATGAACCGGACCGGTTCACACAGTAACGTTGACCAATACTTGACTTCTCTTTGCTAACCAAATCTATTTCCTCTCGCAACACCAGATCTGACTAGCACCCAAAACGACATCGTATCACTAATATTCAAAACGACATCGCTTCACTTCCCTCTCAAGGAAATTTACTCAAACACCCGAGGGACATCTCAAGTCTGATTCTCGCTAACACTCACGCGGGAATCCTTATAGCTTACCTTCTTCAAGCCACCCGATAGCGATCAACAGTACACATCTGATCTGTTCTACGCCAAAGCTGAAAAATCCGAAAATCACAAACAGCAAAACCAAATACTTCAAATCTGAAAACCCGATGGTTAAATTCTCTATTATCTAATCCTCGCCTAGATCTGATTAACTAATTAACCACCAGTTTACGAATATCTAGTCCTCATAGGGTGTGTGTGTGAGATTTATAGTGTAAGTTCACTCTCTCTAGTATTAAATCTCACACACTCGGGAAGGTGCTCTCTGAGCTATCGTCATCTTCACCAAGAGTGTAAGGAGTCAAACACTTCTGTTTAAGCTCTCTCTCTCTGAAATTGTGGTCTTCTCTCTTTTCTTTTCTTTCTTCCATTTTCCGACTCTCATCATACTTCTACAAACACCGGTCTTCCACACGTTCTCTCATTCTTCATTTGAATCTTCAGTATAATGTAGCCTTTAATGAATTATGACCGTTGTAGGATTACCACAATTGGTGTCTGTCAATCTGATATTTAGCCGTGACATAAGGCTTTTTTCTCTTTTGTCTCTCAATAGATCTTTCAGCTTGGGTGAAGTTCAAAGCTTTCAGCTCGGACAAAGTGCATTTTTGTCATCGCTTGTTCTGTTCATTTCTCGTATGGTCCTTTGCTTGACCATCTCTGATCTTCTACGCTATTCCTCTGAGCTAGTCCCCTGAGCAGATCCTCTGATCTACTCTTTGCTTCTTCTTCATTTTGCTTTGAGTTGTTTCTGCACTTCTTCTATAAGCTGCTTTTGTCCTCATCTGTTCTTAACTGCTCTAAGCTATTTCGTTCTTCTTTATTCAGTTCTGAGCTTTTTCATTTCTCTGTATAGCTCTGAGCTTTTTCGTTCTTCTCTATATAGCTCTGAACTGTTTCATTCTTCTCTGTACAGCTCTGAGCTGATCAACGTTTCTAAGCCGATCTTCTCTGCTCTTTTAATCTGAACTATGATGCTCCAGCTTAGATGTCTAAGCTGATCTATGTCTGAGCTAATTCGCCTAATCTGATCTGTCTTCAGCTCTCTTTTAACTTGTACACTCTGCTCTTGATATGTTCTAAGCTGATGGCCTCTGAGCTGATCTTCTTGTCTCTTCTAAGTTGCTCCTGCTCTGAGCTGTTCTAAGCTGATCTTGTTTCCTGAGTAGATCTTCCTTGAGCTGATACGCTTTAGCTGAGCTGTCCAAAATTGGTTCACTTCTCTGATCTGATTCGCTCCTCCGAGCTGATCAACTCCTCTAAGCTGATCTGATCTCAGTAATTGTTATTATTTCAGCTTAGACCTGTGCACTCGTGTAGATCATCAGAAACATAAGAGCAAGTTTTATATTCATCAAAATTTATATCTGATATGTTACACATATCCAAGAGAGGTTTGCTCAAAACAGATCGGTCGATCTCTCGTTTTGAATAAGATAAGGTGATATGTGGTGAAGAAATGGCTAAAACCTGATCAATGGTCGTATATATACAACTTAAAAGCCTCCGATCTGATCTACAGTGCTTTCTTATCAGCACGAACATCTACAATGTATCTAGTTTAGGCATGTAGCTCAGCACGCACAACCCAACCAGCTTGTGCACACTCAGATCAGCTCTTGCATACCGAGAGCTCTCGCGCAGAGACAACTCTCATGCACAGATCAGCTCTCGCATGTATATCAGCTCACGCATGCAAATCAGCTCTCACGTACATAGACCGATCAGCTCGTGTGCACACAAAGATCGGGCACCTTCCAGCACAGTAAAACCAGATCAGCTCACACTTGATCTGATTGTATGAAACAATTCACACCATGCACAATAGTATCAGATCGTTCAATAGTTTAGATCGATCATTGGCCAGCTCGTGCACTCCAAACAGCTCTCGCCCATCTCCTATACAGTTCGCATCCGACCCGAATGCCACAAACAGCTCTCACCTAAGCTGTACATCACCATCAGTTTACACCAAAGATGATTTCACCAAACAACTCAACACCCAGCCCAGCATGTTAGAGTAGATGCCCAACTAGCCAACTTGTGGCGTGTGGGTTTTATAGACTCTTGTACAAACAATCTTTATATATGATATTCGCATTTTCTTATATGGCATTCTTTACTTTCATTATGTGTGTAATGATTTATAATTGTGTTGAGTAAAGACCTAGAATGCACTAAAGCGTATGTTAGATGTGATAGTGGGTATGACGGCTATCATGAAACACATCTAATAGTCGCTGTGTATTCTGAACCTGGGGGGGAGGAGTCGCCGCCAGTCGCGCATCACCGCCGTCCCTGTCGCACGATGCGCCGCCTTTTGCGCGCATTGTTCGCCGCGGCCGCGCATATGGATGCGCACGTGAAGGCCGGACGTCGCGACTGGTTGCGCTACACGCTGAAGGCTGGCCGACCGCTGCTGCCGCCTGGATGCGCCATTGATCGCACGATGGCGCGACTGGACGCGCGATTGGTCGCGCGATGATGCGCGCGGCCGTGCGTGGCTGTTGCGCCGCCGTGCTTTTTTCGATGGTGGCTGCCGGCCGCCGCCGCTCCGGCGATGTCGTGACGGCTGGTCTGAATTCTTCTAGGGTTTGGTTCGGGCCTGTCCCGGGCAGCCCGTGAAGTTTTCGGGCCGATATGCGTTGTCGGGCCCGATTTTGATCGATTTTGAAATTTTAAGTTTTTGGGCCGAAAATTGTTTTAAACCCAATATGATACAATTAAAATTAGTAAAATGTGATTTTAATTATGAAATATGATTTTGTGATAAAATATGATTTTGTTGATTAAAATTGTTTTTATCGGCAAAATGCGATTTTATTATAAAATACGATTTCGTAATTAGAATATGATTTTACGATAAATAATTAGATTATTTAAATTATGCATGTTAATTAGATTAATTGCATGATTGGGGTGATCGAGAGCCGTGCCCAATGTGTTAGTTGTATGCAATAGGTTTAATTTTATTTCGGTTTTTAATATTTGATTATCATTTAAAGTGGGCCTGTTTGTGGCCCGTTCCCACCCCTTGATAAATGTAAATTACTAGATTTAGTGGGAGGACATCCGAACACGGTGGAGATGACGATCAAGATATTGAAGACCGAAGATCTGTAAAACCGGAAAACATTGTAATAGGATTGCATTGCATATTGCATTACCCCTAGGATTGGACCCAGGTCCGTGGCTGGCAACCACGGACCGCATAGCTCTCGCGATCGATCATCCCAATGTTTATTTATATATTTGATATATAGATTAAATGAATCCGCATGTTTGCATGTTTTAAATTAGATTTAAATATGCATGAGACCAAATTTTTCAAAAATAAAATCCCTCGTTTTAAATTTGATTTAAAACTTATATCAAGATAAATTTTTATTCGATAAACAAAAGGGTATTTAAAACTGTTTAAATTAACCCTACCTTCCATCAACAATGGGTGTACGTCGATGCTACCCGTATACATGGCCCGGCTCATATTATTGAGGGGGTCATGTATGCCGAAAAGCTGTCCACGTCATTGACAATTGTTGTGAGTCGGTTGGAACTCCATTTAACGTTGGCTCATATTATTGGGGACGTTAAGGGGACCGTCCTTCACAACTCAACATTGATGGGTCGGTCTTGACACGTGATAGTAAACGGCGTCATATTATTGGGCCCTTACTGGACGTGAGGTGAATACATGGAGGTTGCACCGGCTGCAATCGGAAACTACCTTTTGGGGGTCATGGATGGCTGATATTATTCGGGTCCATGATCGCC
>KV005043.1:1587-25928 GCA_001598015.1 Dorcoceras hygrometricum
TGAACATCAAAACATCATTTTCGAACCCACCTTTCTTTCCTTTTCATGTTTAAATCATTTCAAACATGAACTTTAAATATATCATAACATACAGGCACGCAGATCCAATAAAACACAATATATACTTCAAATGGTGTAGAAAAGATCAGCTTTTACGTGACTTGATTTGAAGCTTTGCAACAACAGCACAAATTTCGTGCAAAACTCCTCCCCTTGAGCAACGCACGATCCTTTCTTAAATTCCTTTGAAGAACACTTTAAACTTTTCTTTGCAAATGATAAAAGTCTTACTTTGAAAACATGTTTTTATATGAAAGGGATTAGTGGCAAGCTACTTGTAAAATCAAGCATGACACACTCCTAAAAGTTAGTAAAATTCCCTTCATAGTATTTTAATTTATAAAACACCAAACCCTTTTCAAAAGAAATCATTTTACCTCCTTAAAACATTTTACAATCCATTTCAAACCAACTTGTGCATTGCTCTTTGGAGTTTCCTGCTGAAATGAGCTGCAGCGCATCATTACCTGCTGAAATCAATAATTCAGCAGATACAAAATATTTAAAATTGCTAATTGGCCCATATGATTTATAAAATGCATAAATGTGGTCCTATGGATTTTGGGGCGTTACAGACTTACAACAAAATTTTTAAAATTTTTTGTTGATCATCGTGAACTTGTCACAGTGCTCGGGAACGCTCATACACTATAGGTAACGGAAACTAGAATGACATTCATAGGGTGTTTAGGTCTCGTTATCTTGCTGGCAATATAATGTCGAGCTCCAACCAGTCCTTTTTTTACGTGGATATGGCCCTTTGAATGGTTGGCTCATGAACGGTTTCCCAAATTAGGTCCACGACCAGAATCCTTTTTCCCTCTACAAGCTTGCAATAGAAAGCTTGGAAGATTGCACACTTTTTCTCCGTGTGGTATTTTATGAAATAGTGGACTAGGGTGCCACAACTTGGTATCAGAGCAATGTTTCTTGAGATAAACACTTGCCTCCAGTCTGTGACAGTTCTCGTCAGCCGCTTTCCCCAGTTTGTAAGTTTTATGTTCAGCTGTTTAGAGTAAAACTTTTATCTAAACGTTCCCAGAATACTTTCTTGTTGTATGTGGTGGATTTGGGCTTAAGTTCAGACTACAGGTATGTCAGGAGACGCAGACTCAGGTGACAATAGTCGTATCTTGGCTAGGATTGCCCAACTGTTGGAGTGCCTAGTAGAGCAATCGAGTCGGAGGAGTGAGCCATGTTCGGGTCAAGGATCTAGTCAGGAGAATCCTCAGAAGGAGTTTAGTCGCAAGCGGAAACGTCAGGTTTCGCTTATTAAGAAGCAGAAGTCCCTAGACCAGTTTCCCCAGCCAAGCAACCCAACTCCTAGGATGAACACAAAACCGATTTGCCCAAGCTGTCGCAAGAATCAATATGGTTAGTGTAGAGTTGGACAGGATGGGTGTTACAGATGTGGTACTCTAGGTCACATTGCTAAGTTCTGCCCGAAGCTAAAGCAGCCCACAACAGGCAAGGAGAGCGTTATGGCATCTGATCAGGAGACTTCGGTTACCATAGAAATTTCGGGTAAGATTAGTATTGTATTATGCCTTTTAATTCTTTTCTAGACTAGGGAGTAACCAATTAGCAAGTTAGGATCTTTTGGTTAAAGAATCCCCCTTTCAACTTAAGCACTTTTCAGCAAGTATTGGGATGATGTACCCTAAGAATTAGAAAGCGTTTGAGTTAGCTTAAGGTAATTTGATAGATTTCATAAGAAAGACCTTCTGGTAGTCCAATAATTGTAACTTCTGGTTGAGGTAAATTTCTAGCAAGGCCCCATAAATCCTTTGGCAGTTTAGAAGTTAACTCAGAATAGTTCAGAGCTGGCCGTGCCCGAGAGCGTTGTTGAGGTCAATAGTCCTTAAGAATTTTTAATTTCGATATTGTCGATTCAGAAGAGGTAGATCCATAGCAGCAGACCAACTAACGTCCTTGACTAAGAAGTGTAAGTACTAGTAGACCTCTGATTGTTAACTAGGCTTTGGGATCTGAGCTAGTGTTAGTGATATGAAGCGTAAGCTGAGGCAGACATGTTTAATCCCTACCCTAAGTTATTTTTGTGAGCAAATTTCGAGGACGAAATTTATTTAAGGAGGGTAGATTGTAACGCCCCAAAAATCCGTAAGTCCACATATTATTCATTTTCTTTCCCAAAGGGGTTAGATTGCTATTGTTCAGCATCTTCAGCACTTCAATTTGCATCTGTGCTGATTTTGATTTTCGATTTAGAACGTGGTTCACGGAGTATTCCGGAAGGGATTAACCCGAGCACGATTCGAGTTTTAAAAAGGGATTTAAATAGTTAATTCGAAGTGTTAATTTAAATTGTTCTTTTTAAAGAAAATGTTTAAGATTAAAATATCTCTTTTAAAATAAAAGAAATGGGCTACAGCTTTTCAAACCAAATGATTTCAAACACCATCATTTCTTTACTGTCTATGTTCTTTCGCCCATGCTTCAATAATTGAGCTCTTTTAAATGGGTAAAAACCCTCAGCATTGAGTAGCCAGAAAACGTAACTTTCTCTGCAAATTTTCTAAGAAGCTTCAAAGTGCTCGTGGGAAGTTCCAACCAGGGTGTCTGTTCACGCCGTTGTTCGTCTTCCAGGAAAGCTAGTTCTGTTCTTTGACGTGCCCATGATAGCATAATATTGTTCCTTCCAGTTGAATGCTTGCTTGTGTAGTTATGGTTTCCGTTTAACTGAGCTTGTTTCTTTTCAAAAAGGTTTTTTTTGTAAAATTATGGGTTCACAGATAGTGCTCTGTTCCTTTAAAATGGCAGAAAGTTCAGTTTTTAGAGATATTTGAGTTTACAGAGCTGTTGTTGTTTCTTTCAAAACTACTGGGATGTACAGAGTTCGGGGAAGAAATCCAAGAGAAGTTCTTGTTTTCCTAAAGTACTTTGAAGACCTGGACATTGAATTTAAACGGATAAGAGATGCTGGTTCGATCGGGAGCAAGTCCTGATTTGATAAGCGAAGCTAGTTTGTTTAGAATCTTTCCGAGTCGAAGCAGAGTTTCATGATTTGTCCCGACAAATCTGTTAACAGTAACTTTCTGTTCGATTTTCCTGAGAGGTATCTGTTGACAGCAACCTACTGTTCATTTTGCGAGAGATCTGTTATCAGCATTCTACTGTTCATTTTGCGAGAGATCTGATATCAGCATTCTACTGTTCATTTTGCGAGGGATCTGTTATCAGCATTCTACTGTTCATTTTGCGAAAGATCTGATATCAGTGTTCTACTGTTGATTTCTCAGAGAAGTCTGTTTTCTTAGAGAGGTCCGATACCATTGACTTCTGTTTGACTTTTCGAGAGGTCTGATAATTTTGTTTGTTGCCCAGCGTAAGATACTGTTACAGTAACCTCCTGTTTGAGAGAATCTTTTATCAATAACCTTCTTTCCCCAGAGATATCAGTTGACAGTTTTGTTCATGTTTTCCCAGAGATATCTGTTGACAGTTTTGTTTGTGTTTTCCCAGAGAGTCTATTTACAGTCTTGTTCGATGTTTTCACGAGAAGTCTGTTTTTCTCGAGAGATCTATTTCTTGTGAGAGATCTGATTTCCTATCATTAAGCTTATGTTATGTCTCTGAGTCGAATCCAGCTTAGACCATTCTGGACGAATTCCTTAATTCTAAGCTTAATTCTTTCCTTTCAAAGGTATAATACGAATCCATTTCCGATTATATCAGATCTTATGTCATTGTTCCTCAGTTTATGTTTAAAATGCTTTTAAGTGCATTTAACAAGATCAATATTGTTATCTCAGTTTTCCAGCTTCCAGTTCCAGCTTATTTGTTTGTTCGGTTTTGGAACATATCTGTTTGCAGCTTTCAGCTTTCAATTAAAGTTCTTTTCTGCCTGTACCGTGTGCCTTTGTTATTACCAGATCTACTTGTTGAGCCCTTAGGCTCACTAGCTTTTTTTGGTACAGGTATTGCTGTTCAGGGCAAGCTGGAAGATGAGAGCTGATGCAGATTTGGGGAGTTGTTTATCGTGGACCTAGCGTTTCCTTGCGGTTGCAGTCCATGATTTTGTGAATGAATTTGTATCAGTCTAATTTACCCTTTTCGATTGTATTTAAACTGATTTTCAGTTATCTATTTTAATAATTCCTTTGACATTTTCGTAGTCCAGTTCATTCCTTTCTGAATTGATTCACCAGCAATCTGTTTGACACACATATTATCATAACTGAATCTCATGTCTTGGCTCACTAGCGTTTTTTTGGTACAGGTATTGCTGTTCAGGGCAAGCTGGAAGATGAGAGCTGATGCAGATTTGGGGAGTTGTTTATCGTGGACCTAGCGTTTCCTTGCGGTTGCAGTCCATGATTTTGTGAATGAATTTGTATCAGTCTAATTTACCCTTTTCGATTGTATTTAAACTGATTTTCAGTTATCTATTTTAATAATTCCTTTGACATTTTCGTAGTCCAGTTCATTCCTTTCTGAATTGATTCACCAGCAATCTGTTTGACACACATATTATCATAACTGAATCTCATGTCTTGTATCGGCATGTCTTTGGGCTGGTTATCTCTTTGGAACCGTCCCAAAAAAAAACTTGCACACTTTTTCTTCGCGCGGTATTTTATGAAATAGTGGACTAGGGTGCCACACAGCTGGTCGCTCAGCTATACTCTTCGTTTCTCCGCATTGTACTAGCTTAGAAATTCTCAGTTGTTCTTAACAAATTCTTCTCTGAGCTGATCTGATCTCCCCTGAACTGCTCTAAGCTAGGGTATCGCGACAGAGTAAGCTTACGGGAGGAAATATCTTCTAAGTGTCGGGAAATAATAGCAAGACTACGGTCAAAGTCCTCTATAAATACTACTTAAGTTCCCCAAATATGATGAACAGTAACTGTAACGCCCCAAAATACATAGGACCACTTTATTAAATCCTTTCTTTTTCAAAGGTTATATTGATATTTTAGATTTCAGCCTTAAGTTCATTTTAAATTGTTTTGAAGGTTGATTTCAGTTGTTGATTTGAAAACAAGACGAGGAAGGTTTCCAGGCAGTTGTCACCCGAGCACGAACATGAGAAAGATTTCAAATAGAAAATGTTTTCAGCTGGACAAGGTAGTTCCTCTTTTTAAAATCTTTTTGGTAAAATGTACAATTTAAAACAGTAGTAGGGAGTTTTTGGCAAAATCTTTCAAAAAGGACACGGTTTGGTAGGATATCCATGCCTACTCGAGTGTAATTACCTACTACAAATCATATCTTGTATATGATTGTTTTTGGGGAATGGGAAGTTCCATTGTTGTCCAGAATTCCTTTCTTTCTCCCTAAAATTTTAGAAGAAGGCTCGTGGTGGGGCTCGTGGTGGTGCTTGTGGAGAACTCCTGTTGAGACCAGCTGCTCTTGCGTTTCTCAGTATTAAGGCAAGTAAAAGCTGATTCTTGCTACGCCATTTTAAAGTATATATTGTTCTTTTCAGTATCCGTTGCTTGCCTGTTTACGTTAAAGATAAGTTATGATCATGTTCAAGCATGTTTACGAAAATGAAAGAATGATTGGGTTCAAAGTTATGTTTCTGTCTCAAAGTTTTTACAGAGTGCTTCGACGGAGATGAAGATGTTGTTTTAAAATTCTGAGTAGTCAGGTTTGGGTTGTATGTTCAAGAAATGTTCTTTTCTGGTGAATGGTAGCGTCTGGATTTGATGCCAGGTAATCGGTGATGCTGGTTGAATCGGGACTTGTTTCTGGTTTGATAAGCAGCACTGGTAGCGTTGGAAGTCGTTCAGATGTTACAGCACCAAGTACTTAAGCAGATTTTCGCTTCCTACATAAATCAGCAGTATTCGATTCATCTTTGAGTTTCACTACACTTCAGATTTTGGTTAATATTAAAATAAGCATTTACATTTCAGCTGTTGCTTTAGTATATTCACCTGTTGGTTTGTTCAACATCTGAAGGTCTCTATTTAAGTTGCGTTGACATCTGTTTGACCATGTCGCAGCTGTTTGCTTTGAATTAAATAGTTCACGGCTGAGTTGACCAAGTCGCCGCTGTTTCTTTTCCAAACACTGTTTTTGCCTTGACATATGAGTTGACCAACGGAAACTGAATTACAATAGCGTTAGCGATACTATTCCTTTAACAACATCTGTTTTCATTTAGCGATACCCTTGTACAGTAAAGATCTGTTTTGTTTTCCAGTACAGTCTCCTTTAGTCACACCTGTTGTATTTCAGCGGTAAGTTCCAGTAGTCGAACCCGATACTCAGCAAAAGATTTTAAAGAGATTTTAAAGAAAGAAGTTACGAAGCACAGTGAACCCGGTTTTTGATTTAAAAAATGATTTCAACCAGTTATGAGTTTAAAGGAAGAAGATGTTCATATTTTAAGATTTATGGCAAAGATAACAGACGGTCACAATGAAGGGGTGAGCAGCTGTCTAGATGTCAGCTGCCCTCTCATAAAGGAAGGGTGAGCGGTCGTCCAGATATCGGTTGCCCATTCACAGTGAGCTATATGCTAAGGCTGATATCAGTAGTCATTTGATCAAGTGCATGACGGACCTAAGGAGAGCTTCTAAGCCATAAATCACAATAAAATAATGAAAGGGATCTGGGTCATCTTCCCCATTTCCAAGTTTACGAAATAATGTTTAAGAAAGTTTATGATGAATGACTTCCTTTAAACTATGTTATGTTAAGCTATGTTATGTTCAGACGTCTGCCTGCATTAGTGATTTTGTTATCCTCAGATTTTACTTGCTGAGTCCCCTAGGCTCATTAGCTTTAAAAATGGTACAGGTGGGACAGAGCTGGCATGACGGACCTAAGGAGAGCTTCTAAGCCATAAATCACAATAAAATAATGAAAGGGATCTGGGTCATCTTCCCCATTTCCAAGTTTACGAAATAATGTTTAAGAAAGTTTATGATGAATGACTTCCTTTAAACTATGTTATGTTAAGCTATGTTATGTTCAGACGTCTGCCTGCATTAGTGATTTTGTTATCCTCAGATTTTACTTGCTGAGCCCCTAGGCTCATTAGCTTTAAAATGGTACAGGTGGGACAGAGCTGGGGCAGACGGGAGGCAGTAGTTGAATTAGCTGTGGTGATTGTTTTTATCCAAGGCCGATGTTGCCGTAGCAGCTGTTGTTGTTTTTTATCTTTTGTCAAGTCTGTATTAGATCTATTACAAAAATAGTAAATTCATATAGAATTTTAGAAGTTGTAATGTCGCATTTTGCATTTGTATGACATCTATTATTGAGAAATTTGTTTCGGCTGTTCCAGTACTTGGCGCCATATTGTTGTTATGTTTCGAATTTTTTTTAGTTATAAGAAATACAGCTTATAACGAGTTCCATTCAACCCTTCTTTTCTTTTATTGTTCAATTCCGTGACCCCCATGGGCTTGGGACGTCATAACATGGTATCAGAGCATGGTCCTGAGATAAACACACGCACTCCCAGTTGGAACAACTTTTTTCGACCCTTTCTCCAACACTGTGAGTTTTATTTATGTTTCAGAGCATTTGTCTTTAAAATTTAGCATGTTCTGATTATTGCACTGTGGTGGATTAGGGGCTATAGAATATAAGATGTCCGGCAGAGGAAGAGGTAGAAGAGGTATTCCTTTAGAAGAAACCAACCCCGACAGTAATGCTAGTATCACCCAACTCCTAAGAATGCTGGTAGAGCAAACCGGCAGAGGCAATGGTCAATCATCCAGTAGTAGAGGACCAAGCAATGATGATCCTCAAGAGAATTTTAGAAGGCAGAAGCCGAAGGAGTTTAGTGGTACAACTGATCCCTTAGTTGCTGAAAGCTGGATCAAGTTGATGGAGGTTATCTTTGAGTATCTCCAGATGCCAGACTTAGATAGGCCGAGGTGCGCTATCTACATGTTGAGGGATGATGCCATGATCTGGTGGAAAGGAGCTAAGTTATCCGTGGATTTGACAAATCTTACTTGGGCGGATTTTAAGCAAGTGTTCTTCGAGCAGTATTTCACAGAAGACAAGAGGTCTGAGTTGAAGAGAGAGTTTCTGACATTGAAACAAGGGATCCTGACCGTGCAAGAGTATGTGCGGATGTTCGAAAGAGGATGTTACTTTGCGCCTCTAATTGGAAATGACCCAGAGGAGAAGCTGAGTCACTTTGTGGAAGGGCTAAAGCCTATGTTCAAGATGAACGTTAGGTTATCAGTGCCCAAGACTTATAGAGAAGCGGTGGATCGGGCCCCGCGAATTGAGCGGGACTGGAAGGATGTAGATGAGGAAAGGCAGCAGAAGAGGCAGACTTTCCAGCAAAAGGATCAAAGGCCTTTCAAGAAGCAGAATAAGAACCAGCAGAGGCCTCAAGAGCAGAAGCCCCTGCCTATTCAACCCATTAGCGCCGTTCCAGCTGTTGGCAACAGACCCGTGTGTCCTAAGTGCCAGAAGACACACCCTGGACAATTCAGACTTGGGCATAATGTCTGCTACAAATGTGGGTTGCCAGGGCATATCATGAAGAATTGCCCAAAGTCGAGACAGCTGGTGACCAGAAGAGCTTATGTGATGACGGCTGATCAGGCTAATCCAGACTCTACAGTAGTTACGGGTGAGATTTCGATCGTTGGTTTACCTTCGGTGGCTTTGTTGGATTCAGGAGCCACTCATTCTTTTATAGCAGCTAAGTTTGCTAAGAAGTTACCCATTAGCCCTGACCAAGTAACTATAGGCTTTTGTGTAACAGTACCCTTGGGAGAAGAATTAGTATCCCATGCTCTGTTTCGTGATTTAGAACTTAGGCTTCAAGGGCGTGTGATTACCGCAGATTTGATAGTGCTACCGATGCCTGAATTCGACATGATTTTAGGAATGGACTAGTTGACCAAGCATGGAGTGGTAATAGATTTTAAGACCCGATCAGTAGCGGTTAACCCACCCAGAGGAAACCATTTTAAGTTTGAAGCCAATCAGATGTGTAGAATTCCTCATATTATATCAGCTCTTAACGCTCAAAGTTGTTTGAGGAAAGGTGGGATAGGATTTCTGATAAGTTTGTCATCCTTAGTAGCGACCAGTAAGCCCCAACTTTCAGACATGGAGGTGGTAAATGAGTTTCCCGAAGTTTTTCCAGAAGATATACATGGAGCGTTGAGGTTGTGCATAGATTATAGGGAGCTGAACAAGCTGACCATTAAAAATAATACCCCCTTCCTAGGATTGAGGATCTATTTGACCAGTTGAAAGGAGCAGCAGTCTTTTCTAAGATTGATTTAAGGTCCGGTTACCATTAGCTGAAGATTAAGGCGACAGATATCTATAAAACATCTTTTAGAACTCGTTATGGTCACTATGAGTTTTTAGTGATGCCTTTTGGATTAACTAACGCTCCATCAGCTTTTATGGATATGATGAATAGAGTTTTCCAACCCTTTTTGGATCAATTCGTAGTTGTGTTCATAGATGATATCTTAGTGTACTCTAAGACTAAGGTCGAGCATGTTGAGCATTTGAGGACAGTGCTTCAGAATTTGAAGAATAAGCAGTTGTTTGCTAAGTTCAGTAAATGTGACTTCTGGTTGTAGAAAGTAGCATTCTTAGGCCACATTATATCTAAGGATGGACTAGAAGTGGACCCAGCCAAGGTAGAAGCCGTTCGTGACTGGCCAGTACCAAAATCTGTTTTAGAGGTGAGGATTTTCTTGGGTTTAGCCGGATATTATAGGCGATTTATTCAAGGATTTTCCAAGATAGCTGTTCCCTTGACCTCTTTAACAAGGAAGCAGGTTAAGTATGACTGGACACCAGAATGTCAGATCAGCTTTGACAAGTTGAAGCAACCGCTGATAGAAGCCCCTGTGTTAACCATGCCATCTGATGAAGGGAAGTTTGTGATTTACACAGATGCATCTAATTAGGTGCTGTACTGATGCAGGACCGTAAAGTGATTTCTTATGCTTCTAGACAACTGAAGGATCACGAGAAGAATTACCCTACGCACGATTTGGAACTAGCAGCTGTAGTCTTTGCCCTTAAGATATGGAGACATTATCTCTACGGAGAAAAGTGTGAGATATTCATAGATCACAAGAGCCTCAAATACATTTTCACTCAGAAGGAACTTAATATGAGGCAGAGAAGATGGTTGGAATTGGTTAAGGATTACAATTGTACGATCAGCTATCACCCAGGGAAAGCAAATGTGGTTGTTGATGCTTTGAGTAGAAAGTCCGTTGGTTTAGCACAGCTCATCGTCCAGAAACCGTTTGCAGCGACATTGAGAAGTTTGGCTTAGAAATAGTGCCCAATAGTCGCGGCTCAGGTTTGGCAAATTGGTTGTTGATGCTTTGAGTAGAAAGTCCGTTGGTTTAGCACAGCTCATCGTCCAGAAACCGTTTGCAGCGACATTGAGAAGTTTGGCTTAGAAATAGTGCCCAATAGTCGCGGCTCAGGTTTGGCAAATCTCTCCATAAGATCAAATTTGATAGACCAAATTCGTGAAGGACAGCTGAAAGATGACCAACTCCAGAAGTGGGTCAAACAAGATAAAGAAAGAGGCAACAACCTCTATTTTTCAGAAGGAGGAGTAATCAGATATCTGGGAAGAATCTGGGTGCCCCAAGTAGAAACCTTAAGGTCAGATCTCTTGAAGGAAGCCCATACAGCCCCCTACTCCGTTCATCCGAGGAGTACCAAGATGGATAAGGACCTCCAGAAGTTGTACTGGTGGCCAGGAATGAAGAGAGACATTGCCAGATTTGTCTCTGAATGTTTAACATGCCAATTGGTGAAAGCTGAACACCAAAGACCAGATGGCTTATTGAAACCACTGCCTATTCCCGAGTGGAAGTGGGAAAGTATAGCTATGGATTTTGTAGTTGGTCTACCCAAAACTGCTCAAGGATATAATTCTATTTGGGTTATAGTAGACAAATTCACTAAGTCTGCTCACTTTTTACCAGCCAAGACAACATACGATGTGAGCAGGTATGCAGATTTGTATATAAAAGAAATAGTGAGGCTGCACGGTGTTCCCGTTTCGATTGTTTCAGATAGGGATCCAAAGTTCACGTCAGCTTTCTGGAAAAGTTTGCATAAGGCTTTGGAAACGAAGCTAACTTTTAGCACAACTTTTCACCCCCAGACAGATGGACAATCTGAAAGGGTGATTCATATTTTGGAGGATTTACTCAGGGCATGTATTGTGGATTTTCCTGAAGGATGGGATTTGAAGTTACCATTGGTGGAGTTTTCATATAATAACAGTTTCCAATCATCCATCCAGATGGCTCCGTATGAATCTCTCTATGGTCGTAAATGTAGAACGCCCATTCACTGGGATGAAGTTGGTGAGAGAGCTGGATTAGGACCAGATGTAGTGGAGCAAACAGCAGCAGCTGTTAGAAAAATAAGAGAGCGGATGAAAGCTGCTCAAAGCAGACAGAAAAGTTACGCAGATAATAGGATAAGGGAACT
Organism: Dorcoceras hygrometricum; assembly: GCA_001598015.1. Taxonomy (NCBI): domain Eukaryota; kingdom Viridiplantae; phylum Streptophyta; class Magnoliopsida; order Lamiales; family Gesneriaceae; genus Dorcoceras; species Dorcoceras hygrometricum. The sequence continues at coordinate 13,086 of KV005043.1, forward strand.
GAATTTTGAAGTCGGCGATCATGTATTTTTGAGAGTACCTCCGATGAAGGGAGTAACGTGTTTTGGGAAGAAAGGAAAGCTAAGTCCAAGATATATTGAACCGTATGGGATTTTGGAAAGAATGGGAACATTAGCTTATCGCTTAGCATTGCCCCCGCAGCTGTCAGCAGTGCACAGTGTCTTCCATGTATCAGCTTTGAGGAAGTATATTCCCAACCCATCTCACGTATTAAGTCATGAGCCTATTCAGCTAGCGCCAGATTTAAGTTATGAAGAGAGACCCGATAGGATCTTTCTTCGAGAGAATAGGAAGCTAAGAAACCGTAGTATTCCTATGGTTAAGGTGCAATGGTTCAATCAATCTGAACGAGAAGCTACATGGGAAACAGAGCTGATATGCTTAGTCTATACCCAGAATTATTTGGTAAGAAAATTTCGAGGACGAAATTTCATTAAGGAGGGTAGAGTTGTAACGCCCCAAAATCCATAGGACCACTTTATTAAATCCTTTCTATTTCAAGGGTAATATTGATATTTTAGATTTCAGCCTTAAGTTCATTTTAAATTGTTTTGAAGGTTGATTTCAGTTGTTTCTTTGAAAACAAGACGTGGAAGGTTTCCAGGCAGTTGTCACCCGAGCACGAACATGAGAAAGATTTCAAATAGAAAATGTTTTCAGCTGGACAAGCTAGTTCCTCTTTTTAAAACCTTTTTGGTAAAATGTACAATTTGAAACAGTAGTAGGGAGTTTTTGGCAAAATCTTTCAAAAAGGACACGGTTTGGTAGGATATCCATGCCTACTCGAGTGTAATTACCTACTACAAATCATATCTCGTATATGATTGTTTTTGGGGAATGAGAAGTTTCATTGTTGTCCAGAATTCCTTTCTTTCTCCCTAAAATTTTTGAAGAAGGCTCGTGGTGGTGCTTGTGGAGAACTCCTGTTGAGACCAGCTGCTCTTGCGTTTCTCAGTATTAAGGCAAGTAAAAGCTGATTCTTGCTACGCTATTTTAAAGTATATATTGTTCTTTTCAGTATGCGTTGCTTGCCTGTTTACGTTAAAGATAAGTTATGATCATGTTCAAGCATGTTTAAGAAAATGAAAGAATGATTGGGTTCAAAGTTATGTTTATGTCTCAAGTGCTTCGATGGAGATGAAGATGTTGTTTTAAAATGCTGAGTAGTCAGGTTTGGGTTGTATGTTCAAGAAATGTTCTTTTCTACTGAATGGTAGCGTCTGGATTTGATGCCAGGTAATCGGTGATGCTGGTTGAATCAGGACTTGTTTCTGGTTTGATAAGCAGCACTGGTAGCGTTGGAAGTCGTTCAGATGTTACAACACCAAGTAATTAAGCATATTTTGGTTTCCTACATAAATAAGCAGTATTCGATTCAGATTTGAGTTTCAATACACTTCAGATTTTTGTTCCTATTAAAATCAACAGTTACATTTCAGCTGTTGCTTTAGTATATTCAGCTGTTGGTTTGTTCAACATCTGAAGGTCTCTATTTAAGTTGCGTTGACATCTGTTTGACCATGTCGCAGCTGTTTCCTTTGAATTAAATAGTTCACTGCTGAGTTGACCAAGTCGCCGCTGTTTCTTTTCCAAACACTGTTTTTGCCTTGACATCTGAGTTGACCAACGGCAACTGAATTACAATAGCGTTAGTGATACTATTCCTTTAGCAACATCTGTTTTCATTTAGCGATACCCTTGTACAATAATGATCTGTTTGTTTTCCAGTACAGTCTCCTTTAGTCACACCTGTTGTATTTCAGTGGTAAGTTCCAGTAGTCGAACCCGATACTCAGCAAAAGATTCTAAAGATATTTTAAAGAAAGAAGTTACGAAGCACAGTGAACCCGGTTGTTGATTTAAAAATATGATTTCAACCAGTTATGAGTTTAAAGGAAGAAAATGTTCAGATTTTAAGATTTATGGCAAAGATAACAGACGGTCACTATGGAGGGGTGAGCAGCTGTCTAGATGTCAGTTGTCCTCTAATAAAGGAAGGGTGAGCAGTCGTCCAGATGTCGGTTGCCCCTTCACAATAAGCTATATGCTAAGGCTGATATCAGTAGTCATTTGATCAAGTGCATAACGGACCTAAGGAGAGCTTCTAAGCCATAAATCACAATAAAATAATGAAAGGGATCTGGGTCATCTTCCCCATTTCCAAGTTTACGAAAGAATGTTTAAGAAAGTTTATGATGAATGACTTCCTTTAAACTATGTTATGTTAAGCTATGTTATGTTCAGACGTCTGCTGCATTAGTGATTTTGTTATCCTCAGATTTTACTTGCTGAGCCCCTAGGCTCATTAGCTTTAAATGGTGCAAGTGGGACAGAGCTGGGGCAGACGGGAGGCCGTAGTTGAATCAGCTGTGGTGATTGCGTTTATGCAAGGCCGATGTTTCCGCAGCAGCTGTTGTTGTTTTTGATATTTTTTCAAGTTTGTATTAGATCTATTACAACAATAGCAAATTCATATAGAATTTTAGAAGTTGTAATGTCGCATTTTGCATTTGTATGACATCTGTTATTGAGAAATTTGTTTCAGCTGTTCCAGTACTTGGCTCCATATTATTGTTATGTTTCAAATTTTTTTTAGTTATAAGAAATACAGCTTATGACGAGTTTCATTCAACCCTTCTTTTCTTTTATTGTTCAATTCCGTGACCCCCATGGACTTGGGACGTCACAGTAACCACCGAAAACAATAGCTCAAAGCTGATACTCGCTCAGATCTGAGTAACACTCCAGATATGGGACATACACTACACCAGCGCGCTACTACCAAACGAATTCGCACCACTAACCAATTAACACATACACGTGTCTCTCTAAACAGCGTCTCATCACTCCTAGTCAAACACCCAGATCTGAAAAACCAGATCTGATACCAACACTGACCTACGTTCACTGAACCCAAAACGACATCGCACTGTCTTCCGGTCTACACAACCCGAAACCGATCTACAGTAAATCTCGAACCAGGCCGGTTCACGCAGCGCTAACAACACGCAACTCAAATCTGATTTCTCCCAAACGACGGCGTATTGCTACCCGTGCAGGATATCTAATAGCGAACTCAAAGCACTTAGCGATAATCAGACTTGACCTCTAGCTTCACTTCCAATCGACCAACGCCAAATCCGAAGTTACCAACCAGCACTTCTGAACTCCCCGAGTCTGATTACTACCTCATTGAACTCTACAACTATCCATATCTATTCTAAACACACAAAATAGAAACCTGATACGCTCACCAAGCATACCAACTCAAAGCTGGCCTATCCCAAATCTGTTCAAGCCAAATCTGGTCTATGCTAAACCCGATTAATTAACTCAATTAATCCAATAATCTTTCGGGTCTCACACTCATGGCCTATGCACCAGCTCACACCTGGGAACGAGACCAGCTTGCACACCAACTACCATCTGAGTGTGCAAGCTCTATGCACTGCTCTTCGCTCTCTGTTGTGCAATGCACACTTCTTCTCTTGTTTTCACTCTGATCTCGTGCACAAATATCTATTCTGTTCATCGTCTCTTTCTGTAAGCCTCTTGTGCAATTCTATCCGTTGGACACAAATTTGTAGCCATTGTAAAATTCTGACAATGTTGTACCTTGTGTCCTTTTGTCATTTAATGAGATTTCAGGCTTTGTTGACTTTAAGTTCTCTTCATTAAATGCTCTGCAGCCATTGCTGACTTTGAGCTCTGTGAATCTTGTACCAGATATTTGAAGATACAGCAAATCAATTTGAACTCGCAATACAATTTTCTCAATACATGTGTTCAAACTGAATTGCTCGTCTGAACTGGTCTCTGAGCTGATTTCTTCTCATCTGAATTGCTCTTGTTCAAAACTGCTCTAAACTGTTCTGCTCTTCGTTCCGAGCTGCTCTTAAATTGCTCTAATCTGTTTCTGTGCTTCCCGTATGTTCTAAACTGCTCTAAGCCGATTCCGTAAACTGTGAGCTCTAAGATGGTTTCCCAGCTAGTCTCCCAGCTGGTCGCTCAGCTAGACTCTTCGTTTCTCGGCATTGTACTAGCTTAGAAATTCTCAGTTGTTCTTAACAAATTCTTCTCTGAGCTGATCTGATCTCCCCTGAACTGCTCTAAGCTAGGGTATCGCGACAGAGTAAGCTTACGGGAAGAAATATCTTCTAAGTGTCGGGAAACAATAGCAAGACTACGGTCAAAGTCCTCTATAAATACTACTTAAGTTCCCCAAATCTGATGAACAGTAACCACCGACAACAATAGCTCAAAGCTGATACTCGCTCAGATCTGAGTAACTCTCCAGATATGGGACATACACTACACCAGCGCGCTACTACCAAACGACGTCGCACCACTAACCAATTAACACATACACGTGTCTCTCTAAACGGCGTCTCATCGCTCCTAGTCAAACACCCACATCAGAAAAACCAGATCTGATACCAACACAAACCAACGTTCACTGAACCCAAAACGACATCGCACTGCCTTCCGGTCTACACAACCCGAAACCGATCTATAGTAAACTCTCGGACCAGGCCGATTCACGCAGCGCTAACTACTAACGCAACTCAAATCTGGTTTCTCCCAAACGATGCGTATTGCTACCCGTGCAGGATATCTAATAGCAAACTCAAAGCACTTAGCGATAATCAGACTTGAGCTCTAGCTTCACTTCCAATCGACCAACGCCAAATCCGAAGTTACCAACCAGCACTTCTAAACTCCCCGAATCTAATTACTACCTCATTGAACTCTACAACTGTCCAGATCGATTCTAAACACAAAAAATAGAAACCCGATACGCTCACCAAGCATACCAACTCAAAGCTGGCCTATCCCAGATCTGTTCAACCCAAATCTGGTCTATGCTAAACCCGATTAATTAACTCAATTAATCCAATATTATTTCGGGTTACACACTCATGGCCTATGCACCAGCTCACACCTGGGAACGAGACCAGTTTGCACACCATCTACCACCTGAGTGTGCAAGCTCTCGACTATGCACTGCTCTTCGCTCTCTGTTGTGCATTGCACACTTCTTCTCTTGTTTTTGCTCTGCTCTCGTGCACAAATATCTATTCTGTTCATCGTCTCTTTCTGTAAGCCTCTTGTGGAATTCTATCCGTTGGACACAAATTTGTAGCCATTGTAAAATTCTGACAATGTTGTACCTTGTGTCTTTTGTCATTTAATGCGATTGCAGGCTTTGTTGACTTTAAGATCTCTTCATTAAATGCTCTGCAGCCATTGCTGACTTTGAGCTCTGTGGATCTCGTACCTGATATTTGAAGATACAGCAAATCAGTTTGAACTCGCAAAGAATTTTCTCAATACTTGTGTTCAAACTGATTTGCTCGTCTGAACTGGTCTCTGAGCTGATTGCTTCTCATATGAACTGATCTTGTTCACAACTGCTCTAAACTGTTCTGCTCTTCGTTCCGATCTCCTATTAAATTGATCTAATCTGTTTCTGTGCTTCTCGTCTGTTCTAAATTGCTCTAAGCCGATTCTGTACACTGTGAGCTCTAAGATGGTTTCCCAGCTAGTATCCCAGTTGGTCGCTCAGCTAGACTCTTCGTTTCTCCGCATTGTACTAGCTTAAAAATTCTCAGTTGTTCTTAAAAAATTCTTCTCTGAGCTGATCTGATCTCCCCTGAACTGCTCTAAGCTGATCAAACTCAACTTCTCTTCTCTAAGAAGTTATGTACTGTAAGCTGCTCTTGTAAGCTGATCTGATGTTGAACTGATCTGCACTTGATCACTGAGCTGAACTCTCTAAGCTGAACTGAATACAATTACGCTCTATGATGATCTGAACCTGCTCTTGCTCCAATCTGGTGAACCAGCTTGGATGTCTGCTACGATCTAGTTTTCCTCTGCTGGACCAGCTTGGGTGTCCCCTCACTATACCAGCTTAGATATCATCTAGATCAACTTGGACGTCCCCTCACTGTTGTAGCTTGGACATCTTCTCAATCTTCACTTGGTTCGATGCTATCGGCTCTCGTCTATAGTTCTCATCCTATTCGCTGCTAAGCTGCTACAGTACTCTTCTTGTTATCTGATCCAGCTCGCGACTATCTCTGTACCAGCTTGTGACTAATTCGAACCTACGGACTTAACCAAATAGTTAGAAACATTCGAACATGTTTTGTGTTTATCAAGATTTAGATGTGATCTGTTTTACAGATCCAACAAGGAAGAAGATTAATTGACTAAATATGTGGATGTGCGACTTAAAGGATAGAATATGTTGTTTTTAATGTATTTTAATTTATGGTTTTTTAGTCAAAAGTCCTCACATCAATTGTTGAATTTCAATAAAAATTCAGAAATTCCTGAAATTTAATTTAGATATCTTTTAGAATAATATTAAAGTAAGAGATTGAACTTTGTTAATAAATGAATGAATTATATCATATTTTTTACATAAATAATTGAAAATGATATTTATGAAATTATATTAATAATCATCATTTTATATTTTGTATAATCGAAGTTTTGAATTTTGTTCACACGGTTAATTTTTTGCAATTAATCACTTCAACAGTTTCTTCTATTATAAATAACATTTTTAGGAATTTAAGATCAAATCAGATCGCGTAGTGCGGGCGACAATGCTAAACAGAGACAATAAATTTTTAAAAGCAACAACATTTTAAAAGCAACGAGACAACATGCACTGTCAGAGCGCAATATGAATAAGAAGGGCGTTGCAATAACTCTGGTTCTTGAAAACTACGAGTACCAAGAGCTATGTCGAGTTTGATATGAATTACCAAACAAAAATACTCGACATACTCCGTGAAAATTGAAATTAAATCAGATTAAACCATGAGTGCAGGAAAGCAGTAAAGAATACTCATCAAATTTTTTTATGGAAGTTCAAAGCCACCGTTTCTATGTTTCCCTTATTCCAAACTAGAAGGACCTACTAGAAGACTTTGATTTATACATTGATTGTAAAAGTCACTTCAGCTAGGACTTATCATACTGCTCAAACTGAAACTCCTAGACTCATCACCCCGAAATCATCTCTCTGCACTTATTTAATTTCTCTATACAAGGACTACATTTGTCAATATGATTTGATTTGCATTCACTAAACAAATTTGTTTCACTTAGCTCTCATATTTGTGTGTGAATGCATGTGTGTGTGAGGATATAATTTTATACAGTGTAGAAACTCGAATGTAACCTCACAAACATTCGTCTTCCTAATTGATCTTCAGGACATTACGACGACGTCTGCTGGTGCATACCTAATGTCTTCTTTTCTCATCGGAACTTGCACTCTATGCACACATGCAGCTTCCCATCTTTGCATCATTTCAATCTTGTATTTATAGCCTCTATACTGATATGAATATTGAAAAAAAGTTTCTAGCCGTTTGAAAAGGCTTCTATAAAGTTTTGACAATGTGTATTGTCGTCTTTTCTTAGTACAGGAGTACGTGAGGCTATTTATGATCTTTGAATTTTCTGAATATCTTTATCGTATACACAAATCAGTTTGAACTGCTTCTATTCAGTCCACAATAATCTTGTTCAAACTGATTTGTTTACCTAATCTGATAGTCTGTACTGAATGAACTCCATTCTAATCTGTTCTGTTATGTTGGATCTGTTCTGCTCTTCTTTTATGTTGACGCATCGTGCGGATCCGGATCACGCTCCCGGGGTGTAGAATAAGTTTTAAAAGTTTTGTGCCCTGGAACACTCATACACTAATAATACAAAATTTAAACATGCATAGGATGTTTAGAAATATTTACCCTTTCTGACTTCACGCCCGGCTCAGACTATTCAGGTTTTACGCGGCAATAGCACTTCAGTGGTTGAATCTTCGATTGTTCGCATAATTCGATCCATGATTGGTTTCCAAATTCCTTCGCTGCCTTGCCCTAAAAAGCACAGCAAATTGTCATGAACAGAGTCTCCTAGCCAGGACGTCCGGAACAGGGTCCAACAGCACACGGCAACGGCGGCTAGCGATGGTGGCGGTGGCGGGAGGAGGCTGAGAGTGGATGGGAGGGGAGGGGAGAGTTATGATTCAATAATCAAGTGGGTATGAATGTGTCTCCTCATTGCCATATTTATAGGTAGAGGGATAGAGTTTGATTTGGAAAAACAGAGAACATTTGGTTCAACTCAAATAGTGAACATTCGATTCAACTCAAACTGTGAACATTCTTTTCAACTCAAACTTCGAACATTTGGTTCAAGTCAAACTGGGAACATTAATTTTGACTCCCTCGATTGTGGTCTCATCATAATCGCGATCGATGATCAGATATCATTGATGTGATCAATTTACTAAACTGATCATTATGATGCAAAATCAAATTTTCGGACCACTAAATCTATTTGTGGCAATTTTACTCTCATTAGCTGAATATGAAAGTCCTACTCCCTTAGTTAATCTTGGAAGTACTACTCCCTTAGCTAATTTTGGAAGTCATACTCCCAACCTTCGTCCTACTATGCTCAACAATTTGAGTTCCATATCCGTATGGGAATTGGAAAACCAGTACTTGTGTGACCCTCAATGGTTCATGGATACAGCTAGTCATGGGCTCACAACTCCTTGTGACTCCGAAAACACATTTTCGAACTTATCCATCGGAACATGGTAAATTGTCTAGCAACATCGCCCCATGATCCCTAGGTATCATTGATAGTTCCTGCAAGAATTAGTTGGTCATGGTTAGTGTACAGTACGGTCCTTTCATCTCAAATATTCCGACCGAATCAACGACATTGGTAAATCGAGAGTCGGTAGAGATTCGATAGCCATGCATACATATGGGAGATCAAATAGTGACATCGAGTGTACTATTAGGTAAACCCATTTACCTATAGCACATCTAATACTCTGGCAAGAGATTTATTACACTATTATCTCCTTATATATCATAGGATGTCCATGAACAAGGGCGAGTGGTGAATCCTCGACAACGAAGTATCAAATCCTACATGCATCGAGACCTCACCCAATCCCACCCCCTGTTGACTCCAACGGAGTCGATAAACGGGTCAAAGTGAGGCACCTATCCTGTAGAGTCTCAATGATATTTTGAGTAGTAAGAACTAATCTATACAACCAAAACCTCGGACTTAATCCACTCGACAAATGATAACCACATGAAAAGTCCAAACGAGGGTAGTTAGATAGATCACCGGGTCACTGTCCATCTGCATTATCAGAACATCTCTATGTTTCCTACCAATGAAACGTGTTACTTTACATCGCAGATGCTACTGTCAAGCTTGGACGACACTTATCCTCTTTTGGATGGCCCAATTGACTAGGAACTCGTTTAGAACATACAGTGACTATTAGATGTGTTTCATGATAGCCATCTAATCCACTATCACGTATAACTTACACTATAGTATATTCAAGGTCTTTATCCAACAATTTGTAATCATAATACTGAAGATAAAAAATGCCATAAAAGAATACGAATTTTATAAATAAAGATCATTTTACATAGAGTCAACAAGAACCCACATGCCACAAGTTGGCTAGTTGGACATCTACTATAACAATTTCCCACTTGCCCTACAGCCAACTACTCATGAGACGTAGTCCCATTGCTTTGCGATGTTTTCAAACAATGGTCCTGGCAAGGGCTTCGTAAGTGGGTCAGCAATGTTGTCTGCAGAGGTGACTCTCTTGACTGCTATGTCACCTCTAGCTACAATATCCCAGATTATATGGTATTTTCTCAGTAGGTGTTTGGATCTTTCGTGAGACCTAGGTTCCTTTACTTGCACAATGACACTCGTGTTGTCACAATACACCGGGACTGGACAAACTCCTTCAGGAGCCGCCCAACTCTTGGATAAAATTCCTCATCCAAACTGCCTCTTTAGCAGCAACTGATGCTACGATGTACTTAGCCTCAGTGCTTGTGGATGATGTCTTGCTTGGAACTCTTCCAAAAGACAGCACCACCATTGAGCATGAATACAACTCCAGAGGTTGACTTCGAGTCATCCACATCGCATTGGAAGCTAGAATCATTGTAGCCTTCCAATTTCAGTTCACCATCCCCGTAGACCATAAACATATTCTTAGTCCTTCGTAAGTACTTAAGAATATTTTTCACAGACTTCCAATCCATTTGGCCAGGGTTGGCTTGGTATCTGCTCATGACGCTAAGAGCATATGCGATATCCGGTCTGGTCGAGATCAAACCGTAAATAATAGTACCTATTGCCGAGGCATATGGCACAAGTGTCATGCTCTCTATCTCTTCATCAGTCTTCGAAACACATAGACTTAGATAGAGTGACCCCGTGGCACATAGGTAGGTATTCTCTCTTGGAATCTTCCATAGAGAACCTCTTAAGCATGGTATCGATGTATGTTGCTTGGGTAAGTCCAAACATCCTTAAGATCTGTATTCCAAGAATATATGATGCTTTACACATGTCCTTAATCGAGAATCTACTAGACAACCATACTTTAGTTGATTGCAGCATTCCTACATCAATTTCTATGAGTAGAATGTTATCAACATAAAGTACAAGAAATGTCACAACATTCTTAATTACCTTCTTATACACACATGGCTCCTAGGGATTCTTGATGAAACCAAATTCTTCAATCGTTTCATCGAACCTCATGTTCCAACTTCTCGATACTTGCTTGATACCGTAGATCGATCTCTAAAGTTTGCATACTTTATGCTCACTTCCAACGGATGTGAAACCCTAGGGACGGGTCATATATATTTATTCCTTAATGTTTCCATTAATAAACACAGTTTTCACATCCATTTTCCATATCTCATAGTCGTACCATGCATCTAAGGCTAGAAGGATCCTAATTGACTTGAACATTGCGACAGGTTTCATCATATTCAACACCTTGGTTGAGTGTAACCTTTTGCGATCGATCGAGCCTTGTAGGCCAGTACCTTACCATCAAGCCCAAGTTTTATTTTGTATATCCATTTACACCCAATAGAACTATTTCTTCAGGAGGATTCACAAGAGTCCAAACTTGGTTTGAATGCATCGAGTCTATCTCAGATCGCATTGCTTCAAGACACAAATTAGAATCAGCATCCGAAATCGCCTATTTGAAGGTTCTTGGATCGCATCCAATAGTTGGATCACTTTGATCCTCTTTAAGGAGGAAACCATATCTAATAGGAACCCTCTCCTAGGTGTTTCCATATCAGGGATTGGTTCTTGAGGGGTGGGAGATTCACTTGGTACTTCAGTTGGTTCTCGAACTTCCTTGAGTTCTACTATATTGTCTTTTCTATCTAGTAGAAATTCCTTCTCTAGAAAGGTGACATTTCTAGAAAAAAACACTTTTGTTTCACTAGGACAGTAGAAGCAGTATCCAATAGAATTATTTGGATACCCAATAAAGTAGCATAGGATGGATCTTTTTTCCAGTCGATGGTTCGAAATATTATCAATCAGCAGTTGGTTTGGTATTCATAGAATCGGCAGATGAATTAGCAATGGAGAGGTCCAAAGTTGAATCAGCTGTTCGTAATCAGGCGGAGGCCAAGTTGATTCAGCTGGAGCATGATGAACCAGCTGAAACGATGACAACCAGCTGCTAGCGCTAAAGAGTATAGATGAACCAGCTGATACATGTAATTGAGGAGCTTGCTGGAGAATTGTATCGAAGAAGAAGATGCGCAAAGTACTGTTGACGAATCTGTTAGCAGTAGAGATTATAAGTACTGTTGATGAATCTATCAACAGTCGCTATTTAAGAAGAAGAAGAATCGCAAGCTGGAGCTGGAGCTAGAACGAAGAAGATCAGCTGGAGCATAAAGTATAGATGACATCAGCAGTGACGTCATCATTCAGCAGGAAGCTACAGTGATCAGCAGATGAAGATTCAGCAGATGAGAAGAGATGCGCTAGATATGGTATGAGCTGTGATGACATCAGCCTTGATGTCATCACAATCAGCAGTTGGCTATCAGCAGATGAAGCGAAGCGCAAAAGACGATGTGACGTCGTGTTGAGATTCAGCAGATGGATTAGTTGTTGATGACGTCATCGGTGACGTCATCCAGACGCAAGAATCAGCAGGTAGCTTGCATCCAGACGCAAGAGAAGCGACGTCGTAGAGGAGATATTCAGTCGCAAGCTACTGTTCATCAGCAGATAGCATTTGGAGATAGCGATAGCTGATACGACAACGTTTTGCTCTTGCGCTAAAGATTCAGCAGGAAGACTTTGCGTTGTTATTTCAGCAGACGAAGCTTCAGTGGATCCAGTCGCAACGCAAAGATTTCCAGTCGCAATGTTTTGAGCATCCAGACGCAAGAAGATTCAGGCGAAGCATTTGATGAACCAGACGCAAGCAACAGCAGCATCCAGTCGAGAGCTTATTTGTATCAGCTGTTGCTCTATATTCAGTCGCGAGCTACAGTGTCCAGTCGCAAGAAATCCAGGCGCAAAGAATTGAAGAATTAGCAAAGCGCACCAGTCGTAGTGATAAATCAGCAGCGAAGCAGTTGACAACTTACGAAAGAATTATCAAAGCTGGATGTCAACTGCTGAGCTCAATTCAAATGGCGAAAGCGACAAGAAGTCTGCAAAAGAAAGGACGCAAGTACTGTTCCCTTGTCGGTACTTTACAGAGGAGTGTTGCACTAAAATGGAAAGAAGACAAGATAGCCATTCAAATGGCGAAAGCGACAAGAAGTCTGCAAAAGAAAAGGACGCAAGTACTGTTCCCTTGTCGGTACTTTACAGAGGAGTGTTGCACTAAAATGGAAAGAAGACAAGATAGCCATATGAAGCGCTGAACAGATTTGGAAGCTTTCCAACGGGAAGAA